>CAUYPO010032908.1:0-19758 GCA_963574435.1 Cheirogaleus major | reverse complement strand
CCAGAGAGGCTGAATTAATTTGCAGTCCCACCAGCAGTCTAAGAGTGTTCCTATCTCTCCACATCCTTGCCAGCATTTGTTGGTTTGGGATTTTTTGATAAAGGCCAATCTAACCGGGGTTAGGTTATATCTCATTATTTTTTTATTCAGCATATTATGGGGGTACAAATGTTTACATTACACTTGTTGCCTTGCCCACCCTTCCTCCCAGAAGTCAGAGCTTCAAGCGTGTCCATCCCCAGATGGTGCATCCCCCAGATTGTCTTTCGTTCTTTTGGGTAGATGCCCAGTAATGGAATTGCTAGATCAAATGGTAGATCTACTTGTATTGCTTTAAGGTATATCCATATTGCTTTACACAGAGGTTCCACTAGTTTGCAGTCCCAGCAGCCATGTATGAGTGTTTCTATCTCTCCGCATCCACACCAACATTTATTGTTTTGGGACTATTTGATAAAGGCCATTCTCACTGGAGATAAGTGATATCTCATTGTGGTTTTGATTTGCATTTCCCTCATGATTAGAGATGTTGAGCATTTATTCATATGTTTGTTGGCCATTATTCTGTCTTCTTTTGAAAAGTTTCTGTTCATGTCCTTTGCCCACTTTTTGATAGGGTTGTTTGATTTTTCCTTGCTGAATTTCCTGAGTTCTAAATAGATTCTAGTTATCAGCCCTTTATCGGATGTGTAGCTTGTGAAAATTTTCTCCCATTCTGTAGGTTGTCTGTTTGCTCTCATGACAGTTTCTTTGTGCAGAAGATTTTTAATTAGATCATGTCCCATTTATTTATTTTTTTTGTTGCTGTGATTGCCTTTGGGGTCTTCTTCATAAATTCTTTGCCAAGGCCAATGTCTAGAAGAGTATTTCCAATGGTTTTCTCTAGAATTCTAATAGTTTCACACCTTAGGTTTAAGTCATTGTGCTTTTGATTTGCATTTCTCTAATGATTAGAGATGCTGAGCATTTTTTTCTATATTTTCTAGCCATTATTCTGTCTTCTTTTGAAAATTTTCTGTTCATGTCCTTTGCCCTTTTATCAATGGGATTGTTTAATTTTTTTTTCATTGATTTTTTTGAGTTCTCGATAAATTCTTGTTATCAGCCCTTTATAGGATCTGTAGAGAGCAAATATTTTCTCCATTCTGTAGGGTATCTATTTGCTCTATTATTGTCTTGCTGCTGTTATTGCCTTGGAGGTCTTCTTTGTAATTTCTTTGTTCTGGCTGAAGTCTGAAAGAGTCTTCCCTACATTTTCTTCTAGGATTCTTAACCACTTCAGTACCAGCATCGACTATAGTCAATAGCCACAGATGAACACGCACAGCCCAGCATCGACTATAGTCAATAGCCACAGATGAATGCACACAGCAACTTTAGCCAACAGCCATGATATGAAGGCGTACAGCCGAGCGTCGACTTTAGCTGACAGCCGTGATATGACTTTTCTAATTTTTCATTTATCAAAATAAAATTGTGAACATTTAAAAATAACGTAATGAAAACATACATGTATATGTTACCTATTCTGATTTACATTACAAGTAAAACTACCTGTAAAGTAAAACAAGCTTTCAGTGCTTTAAAGCTTTCCTCATCATACAAGAGCAAAACGGATTCATCATCAATGCACAGCACAAACTATCGTGCGGACTATGAGTGCCGGCTGTGGGCAAGGTTTCGCGGCTGGTGAGTGCGGTACCAAAGTGGTTAAGGTTGCATGCCTTAAGCTTAGCCTGTTATCCATCGTGAATTGATTTTTGTAAGAGGTGAGAGGTGGTGACCCAGTTTCAATCTTCTGCATGTAGTTATCCAGTTTTCCCAGCACCACTTATTGAAAAGAGATTCCTTTCCCCAGTGTATATTTTTGTCTACTTTGCCAAAGATTAGAGTACCATATGTGGATAGTTTCATCTCTGGATTCTCAGTACTGTTCCAAAGGTCTATATCTCTATTCTTGTGTCAGTAACATGCTATTTTAGTTACTATTGCCTTGTGGTAAACTTTGAGGTCTTGAAGACTTATGCCTCCCAATTTTTTCTTTTTGCTTAAGGTTTCTTTATCTATACGACGTCTTCTCTGGTTCCATACAAAGCATAGAATTATTTTTCTAAATCTTTAAAGAATGATGGTGTTATTTTTGTAGGGATAGTATTAATTCTGTAGATCACTTTAGGTAGCATGGACATTTTTACAATATTGATTCTATGAAACTATGAGCATGGTAGGGAGTTCCATCTGTTTACATCTTCTACAGTTTCTTTTCTCAATGTTTCATAGTTCTACTTATATGTGTCTCTCACCTCCTTCATTAAATACATTCCTAAATTTTTAGTTTTCTTTGATGCTACTATGAAAGTGTTGCATCTTTGATTTGATTTTTGGCTTGACTGTTATTGGTATATATGAATGCCACTGAACTGTGTTCATTAATTTTGTATTCTGAGACTTTACTGAATTCGTTTATCAATTCCAGGATTCTCTTGGTTGAGTCCTTGGTGTTTTCTAGATTTAAATGTTTTCTGGATTTTCTATCATCAGCGAGGAGTAAGAGTTTGATCTCTTCTGCCCCTATTCAGGCACACTTAATTCCCCTCTCTTGTCTGATTGCTCTGGCAAAGACTTCTACCACTATGTCGAATAGAAGTGGAGATAGTGGGCAACCTTGTCTGGATCCAGTTCTAAGTGGGAATGCTTTTAATTTTTCCCCATTTGTTATGATATTGGATGTGGGATTATCATATATGGCCTTAAGAATTTTAAGGGATGTCTCTTCTATGCTTATTTGTTAAGGGTTTTTTTATTATAAAGTTGTGCTACATTTATCAAATGCTTCTTCTTCATCTAGATGAGAATTATATGGTCTTTGTTCTTGCTTTTATTTATATGGTGAATTGTATTTATAGATTTGTATATGTTGAAGCAGCCTTGCATCTTTGGCATAAAGCCCATCTGGTCATGATGAATTATTTTATTGATGTGCTGTTGGATTTGATTTGCTAAGATTGTGTTGAGGATTTTTGCATCTATATTCATGAAGAATATTGGCCTGTGGTATTCTTTTTCTGTTTTATTTTTTCCTGACTTGGGTATCAGGTGATATTGGCATTTTAAAATTTGTCAGGGAGGATGCCATCTTTCTTAATGTTTTGGAATAATTTCTACTGTATAAGTATGAGTTCTTCTTTGTAAGTTTGGTAAAATTCTGATGTGAACCCATCTGGTCTTGGGATTGTTTAGGGGGGGAGATTTTTTTTGCTGCTCCAAATTCTGCACTCAATATTGGTCTATTCTGGAATTCTATTTCCTCCTGGTAGAGCATAGGGAGGTTGTGTGTTTCCAAGAATTTGTCCATTTCCTCCACATTTTGTAGTTTTGGGGCATATTGATTTTTATAGTATTCAAAGATAATGTTTTGTATTTCCATGATATCTGTAGTGACTTCTCCTTTTCCATTTCTGATTGAGCTTATTAAAGTCCCTTTCTTTCTAGTCTTGTTAATCTAGCAAGAGGGCTATCAATTTTGTTTACCTTTTTGAAAAACTAGCTTTTGGTTTTATTGATCTTCTGTATAGTTCTTTTGTTCTCAATGTCATTTTGCTCTGCTCTGATCTTAGTAATTTCTTTTCTTCTGCTAGGTCTAGAATAAATTTGCTCTTTCTTTTCCAGTTCCTTTTGATGGTTTGTTAGTTTGTTTATTTGTGAGCTTTCTGTCGTTTAGATGTTAGCATTTAATGCTATCAGTTTTCCTCTCAGGAATGCTTTTGCTGTATCCCACAGATTTTGATAACTTGTGTCCCCATTATCATTTAGTTCAAAGATTCTTTTGATTTCCATCTGGATCTCTTCCTCGACCCAGTAGTCAGTCAGCAATAGATTGTTTGATTTCCGTGACTTTGTGAAGTAGTGGGTATTTCTGTTGGAATTGATCTCTAGTTATATACCACTATGGCCTGAGAAGATACATGTTATGATTTCTATTTTTTTTAATTTCCTGAGGTCTGATTTGTGGCCTAGGATGTGATCGACTTTGATGAAAGTTCCATCAGCTGATGAGAAGAATGTTTATTTTGCTTTATATGAGTGGAATGTTCTGTAGATGTCTGCTAGACCCATTTGTGCTAGAGATCTGTTTAATTCAATTATTTCTTTGTTTTTGTTGTTGTTGTTGTTGTTTTTGCAGGATCTCTCCAATTCAGGCAGTGGGGTGTTGAAATCCCCAGCTACTCTGGCATTGCTGTTTATCATGCTATTTAGATCAAACAGGGTTTGCTTTATCTATTTGTGCACTCCTGTGTTGGGTACATAAATATTAAGAATTTTTAAGACTTCTTGTTGGATTTTTCCTTTCACCATTATATGGTGACCATCTTTGTCTTTCTTTACTTTTGCTATTTGAAAATTTATGCTGTCTGAACTCAGAATCACTACCCACACTCTCTTTTGGCTTCCATTTGCCTGGAAGTTTGTTTTCCAACCCTTGATCTTGAGTTCGAAAGCATCTTTGTGTGTTAGATGCATTTCCTGGAGACAGCAGATAGTTGGCTTATTATTTTTTATTCACTCTGCCAGTGTATATCCCGTCAGAGGACAATTCAAGGCATTCACAAGGGCTGGAAAATCTATTTCTTCAAATACTGGAGAAAAACATGCCTGGCCTGGCCAGAAACCTAGATATTCAGATACAAGGAGCACACAGAACTCCTAGGAGACTCAATATGAAAAAGAATCACCATGTCACATAATTATCACACTGGACAAAGTAAACATTAAAGAGGCAATCCTTTGAGCAGTAAGATGAAAACAACAGATAACCTACAAGGGAAAACTTGTCAGACTAACTGAAGACTTCTCAAATGAAACCGTACAAGGCAGAATGGACTGGGGACCCATCCTCAATCTTCTAAAACAGAGTAATGGCCAAACTAGAATTCTTTACCTGGCAAAATGAAGCATTATCTACAAGGGATAAATAAAGATTTTCCCAGACAAACATTCACTGATGAAATTTGCGAAGACCAGACCTGCCCTACAAGAAGTACTCAGGCTGCATTATACACTGACCAGCATAACGGACACTCACCAAAGTAAAATCATTCAGATGTTAAAGACCAGAACCTGGATTCCACAATGGCTCAAGAAGTAAAACAAAAAGATAAGAATCTACTAAACAATATGAACAAAAATCTACCCCAAATATCAATCCTCTCATTAAATGTTATTTGTTTTCTTCTGCTGGCTTTGGGTTTCATTTGCTCTTCCTTTTCTAGTTCCTTGAGATATGATATTAGCTTGCTAATTAGAGATCTTTCTGACTTTTTGATATGGGCTTCTAGGGCTATGAATTTTCCCCTTTGGAATGTTTTCGCTGAATCCCATAGATTTTGACAGCTTGCATCCCCTTTGCCATTCAGTTCAAGGAATCTTTTGATTCTCATCTTAATTTCATTATTGACTCAATAATAGTTCATCAGCAAGTTGTTAAATATCCATGACTTTTTGTAGAATTGAGTTTTGCTCTTTGAATATATTCTAGTTTTATTCTACTATGGTTTGAAAGGATATATACTATGATTTTGATTTTTCTAATTTTGATGGTTTTTCCTTTGTAGGTCAGTGGTTGCTTTTTTCTAGCTGCTTGTAAAATTCTCTTCTTCATGTTGACTTTGGCCATGTTGATTACTATGTGTCTTGGAGATGTTGTATATGCTATGATTCTTCCTATTTTTCGATGACCATCTTTTATCTGAATGTCTCGATCTCTGGAAATACCAGGGAAGTTTTCCTTAATAATGAATAGATTGAATAGATTTCCATTATTGAATAGATTTCCATTATTTTAGCTCTTTTTTCTTCCTTCTCAGGGATACCTCTAATTTATGTTAGTTCACTCCACATAGTCCTATATCTGTCTACATGATTGCTCTGCCATTTTTGTTCTCATCTCTGCTTCTTTAAATGACTGGATTAGCTCAAGAGCCCTGTCTTCAAGCTCTGAGATTCTTTCTTCTCCTTGCTTTAGCCTGTTGTTGAAGCTTTCTGCTGTGTTTTGAAGTTCCCTAAATGACTCTTCTATTTCTTTAAGTTCTATTATATACTTTCTAATGCTGTCTAGCCATTTAGTGACTTTTTCATTAATTTCCTAATTTTTTTGCCTTTTTTATTGTTTTCCAACTTTCTCTTCAATTCCATTTATCATATTTGCCATCCATATTCTAAATTCCATTTCTGTGATTTCATCAATTTTCTTGTGGTTGGAGTTCAATCTTGTAGCTCCATGGTGATCTCTTGTAGATGTCAAACTGTTTTGTTTCTTCATGTTGCCAATGTTCTTTTCCTGGTTTCTTCTCATCTGAAACCTCTTTTCTCAAGTCAGGGCTAATATGTTTGCAGGGCACTTGTCCTTTGCTGGGATCTCTCTTACTTATTTAGAATAAGGGGAGGTCCCTAGATGGTGCTTTTCTCCTACTCTGAAATGTTGATGCAGCAGGGGAGGGGCATGTGCAATAGAAGTCTGTAATGCAGGTGTTCTTCTTTGTTCTATTCACCTGTGATTGCCACTGTTCAAGCCTGTGCTGGATGATCTTTGTGCTGGGTGTTGGGTTATTCACCATATAATTGTAGGATGTTTGAGTTGGGTGCTTGGCAAGACCCTCTCCATGGAGACTGGCATTGTGGGGATTTCTCTGCCCAGGGTCTCCACACAGAGGTAACAGTGGCAGCTGTGTGAAGCTATGTAGGCATTGGTCATAGGTTCCTTGGTGTGGGCATTTTCTTCAACCAGTTCCCTGTGTACTGGAAGCTCAAGGCTGAGGGGTCCCTGGTAGAGCATTGAACCTTGGAACAATTCCATCGGCCCTGAAGTAGTGGTGGAGGCTCAGAGGTGCAGTCTTGAGGTATAGGTACAGTGCTGGAATCTTGAGGGTGGTGTCCTGGGCCTGGTGGGAGCTCTGAAGCCATGATTATGGCGTCTCAGGCTCCAGCATGAGAGCCTCAGAGTCGGGACTGGGGAGGAGCCAGAACCAGGGCTTCCAAGCAAGACCTCAGAGCTAGAAGCAGGGCCCTGTGGGTAGTGACTGATCCGACCTGGAGGGCCGAGTCAGGGCCAAACAATGATGCAGGCTTCTTGGACCTGGAGAGTGGAGTCAAGGTCAAGTAGGCAGCAGACTGTTTCACAGGCTCGGTAACTGTATGAATGCCAGTACATGCAGGTGGAAGTCAGTTCCAGTGGCCCAGGGACTGCAGAGCTCTCCTTGTCTCCCCAGGACCAACTGAAGCAGTCACCCAAAGACTCACAGGTCAGAGCCTGCAGAGGCTGTCACTCCCATGCTCAGATCTCATTGCACTATAAGGGAGGGGTATTTGGCTTCTAGTAACAGCGTATGGTTCAGAGGAGCCACTGCTTATTTTTTTCTCTTCATAGGCTGGTGGGGGTGATGTGAAGGCTATTGCTGCAAAGCTGAGTCCTGTGCCAACCTGGCATCATGCACCCAAGAACACATGTCAGCTTCAGCTGCAAAAACCCAGGGTCAGCTTCCATCTGATCCCCACTGTGCCTGTTGTCCAGTGCAATGATTCCACACAGACTCCAGTCCCCAATATGTCCAGGCAGAGTCCTATGGTGGTGTAGGAAGCCCTTTCACAACTTGGCCACAATGCCTGTGGGGTAAGTACGGTGCCCCAGTGCTCTGTGCTCCTAATTTTCCCCACTTGTAGAAGCCTCCCTACAGTTACCTTCAATCTTGTCAAATGTATGCCCAGTCACCTTCTTCTTCACTCTGAGTGTCTCACATCACTTCTCTGTGATTTCAGTGTTCCTTACAAGAGGAGCTATTGATATGTAGGCATTTGTTTGTAATTTATACTAGTTTCCTTTAGAGAAGTATGCTCATGGGCTGCTTCTAGTCTGCCATCTTCCTCCATATGTTTTTAATCAATTATTTTTGGTAAACCTAAAGCCACTCACTTTCAACTAGTATCTTTCTCTTTGAGCCCACAGGTGCCAAGCTTCTCTTATGGTCTCCTGATGTGACTTGAGGATATACTCTTCCACCTGTGGCAGCTGGACCCCATGCCAACTCCTACTGGTGGCCATGGGGGAAACTTTCCCTAGGTGGAGAGGCACAGTAACAACTTTCTTGGTGCTGACTGTCTTCTTGGTGTTGGTGGTTGTGTGTTCTGAAACTGGTGGTGTGAGGCAGTGGTGGCTGCTCTCACTTGTGGCTCAGAGCTGGGCCCTAGCTCAGATGCAGACAGCCTCATGTGGCTCCACAGTGTATCACTCAGCACTTCATCTACTCCACAGCCTGGAGCCCCTGAGATGCTGATGGCAGTCTTTCTGCTGGACTCCAAGCCTCTCGAGGGTTGATTTCTAGCCAAATCTTGCTCCCTCTTTTTCTGCTCCACAACTTCTTCCTCTGCAATCTCAAGTAGGTTCTGGCAATTTTCTCTTAGAATTAAACCTGAGCTAAATTCTTTTTCAAGTAAAACTATTTCTTCTTTTTGAGACAATTTTGCAACCATTATCTCCAGTCAGCTAACTTGGCCAAAGTCTCTTCATTTAATTTCATTGCTGAATGATGTTCACTTTATGAATATGCCACATTTTGTTTATTCATTCATCAGCTGATTAACATTTAGATTGTTTCCACTGTTGGCTATTATGAATAATGCTGCTATGGAAGTATATTTTCAATTCTCTTGAGTATATACATAGTAGTGGAATTGCTATGTCATATATCATATGGTAACTTTAACTGCAAAATTGTCTTCCAACATGGCTGCATCATTTTGTGTTCCCATCAACAATGTATAAGGGGTCTAAATTCTTCACATCATCACAAACACTTGTTTGTGAATTTTTTTTATTATATCCATCTTAATGGTTGTGAAGTGACATTTCATTGTGGTTTCCATTTTCACTTACTTGTTAACTAATATCTTTTCAAGTGTTTATTAGCCATATGTATATCTTCTTTGGAGAATTTCTGTATCTTTATTCATATAGGTTATCCATCTATGGTACAAGTTTTCTGTACTTGTGATGTCTTTGTCTAGTTTTGAGGCCATGGTAATACTGGTCTCACAGAATAAGTGAAAAAAATGTTCCCTTCTGTTCTGTATTTTGGAAAAGTTTTTGAAGGATTGGTAGTAATTCTTTAAGTGTTTACTAGAATACACAAGTGAAACTGTCCGAGCCTGAGGGAAAGGCAATTCCTAGTGAAGTGACACAAGATTGGAAAAATGGGCTCCACATGTACTCACCATCAAATTGGTACTGACTGATTAACACTGTAGGGGTCAAAGGGCAATCCCTGGTGTTTACCAGGGATTTGGAGGTTGGGGGGTAGAACACATCTGAGGGATGCAGTGAGCATTGTGTAGGGGAAGGGCATACCTCTAACCCTTGCTAGGGAGAGGTAAAGATATAAAATGTAACCAAAATGTTTGTACTCTCATATTTTCCTGAAATAAAAAAAATAAGTGAAATTATCTGGGCTTGAAATTTTCTTTGTAAGAAGTTTTTGAAGTATTAACCTAACTTCCTAACTTTTTTATTGGGTAAATCTTGTCAGTTTTGTTTACTTGTCTATCATAACTCTATCAAGATTTTATATTTCTCCCTGAGCCAGTTTTGGTGGTTTGTGTCGTACCGAGTTTGTCCATGTCATCTAGGTTATCTAATTTTTTGGTATATAATAGTTTATTGTATTCTCTTATAATGCTTTTTACATATCTTGAGTAAGTAGTAATATCCCTCTTTTGCTTCTGATTTTAGCAACTTGAGTCTCTACTCTTTTTAGCTTGGTCATTCTAGCTAAAGGGTTTTTTTTATATTTCTTTTTGAATTTTATTTTCTACTAATTAGTGCCTTTCATCTAATGTTTCAATTAGTTAGCATGGTGCATAGAGTTCTCTTGTTACATCCTAGAGGCATTATAGTACCCAGGTGAAAAGTATGGGCAGACTGATGGGTTCAATAACAATTACTAATACATTGAAATGATGTTAAATTTGGGTGAGTCATGAAACATCTCTGTGCTTCAGTTTCCACATTTGAAAAATGGGAATAAAAACTGGGCTGTTCAGAATGCTGCTGTGAAGATTAGTGTTTACAAAGCATTTACCTGGTGCATAGTAAGCAGTTTATGTTACCAATACTATGGTTATTTTTAAAAATCAACTATAACTTTATTTTTGCCTTCATTTCCACTCCTAATATTGTAGGAATACAATATCCTCTCTTTTTCTCTTGCAAATTATGCCAGAGGTTTGTTCCTTTTATTTATCACCTTAAAGAACCAAGTTTAAACTTGTTTTACTCTTTTAGTTATATCTTTGTTTCCTATTTAATCCATTATTGCTATTTCTGTAAGTTTGTTATGTTTTGCCTTCTTCATTTTGGGGGTACTATGGAATATTCATTTGTTGTTGTACATTTCTTTTTCTATGTAGTGATTTTTGTTTTTAGTATGTAGTTATAATTTACATTAAGATTCAGACTAAGTATGTCCCAACATCCATTATGATTTCTTCTTTAATCCATGATTTACTCAGAATTATTGACTGGTTAATTTCCAAGCATGTAGGTGTTGTTTTCTTGATTAAATCTCCTTTTATTACTGCTTTCACTCTCTCTTTTTTTTTATTTGAGGATATTATGGGGGTACAAACATTTTGGTTGCATGTTATGACTTTGCCACATCCAAACCATGATTTGAGGTGTGCCCTTCCCTTCCTACAATGTTTATATTGTCCATTAGTTGTGAGTTTACCTACCTCCAATTCCCCAACCCCCCAAAAATATTACTACCGTGTGAGCACCTTAGTGTTGATTAGTCAGTGCCAATATGATGGCAAGAACTTGTGGTGCCTATTATTCCATTCTTGTGATACCTCACTTTGGAGGATGGGCTGAAACTCTATCCAGGAAAATGTAAGAGGTACTAGATCACCAAACTTTTCTATTATTGAGTAGTATTCCATTGTATACATATACCAAATTTTATTAATTCACTCATGGGTTGATGGACACTTGGGTTGTTTCCACATCCTTGCAATACTGAATTGTGCCACCATAAATATTTGAATGCATATGTCTTTAATATAGAATGACCTTTGTTCCTTTGGGTAGATGCATAATAGTGCTATTACTGGATCAAATGGTATTTCTATTTTTAGCTCTTTGAAGTATCTCCAAATTATTTTCCACGGAGGTTGCAATAATTTGCAGTCCGACCAGCAGTATAAAAGTGTTCCTATCTCTCCACATCCTTGACAGCATTTGTTGGTTTGGGATTTTTTGATAAAGGCCATTGTTGCTGGGGTTAAATGATGTCTCATTGTGGTTTTGATTTGCATTTCCCTAATGATTAGAGATGTTGAGCATTTTTTAATGTTTGCTGGCCAGTATTCCGTCTTCTTGAAAGACTAATTATTGAGAGTATGAAGTAGTCATCAGTTGTTCTCTACAACTGCAGACCTCAGAAATCAGAACAATTTACCAAGAAGTGAAAATCATCTGTGAGTTCACCACTGTGTTGACCACAGCAGAGCTAACTCTACAAGGAGGAACATGCACTGAAAAAAGATGGACATCTATTAAGAAATTTATGGATGGCACCAAAACATGTGCCTGATCATGGGAAATGCAAAGAATATCTTAAACTGCACCTTCATATGAAGCAAAGGAACCACTGAAGCATTTAAAGACAGTTGTGTTTGACCTAGAAGTTCAGGCTCTACAGTAACCTGCATAGCACAGACATGAAGTGTGAAGTAAGTGCCGACCACTAGCTTTGAATTCCTCTTCTCTCCAAGGGGCAGTGGTCGGCAGGGTCATTCTCAATATTTATTCTTCAGTTTCTTCTTAATGTGGGTTAAATTGTCCTCTATGGGAAATTTGTGCCAATGAGCATTTTCATCCCTTAAGAAGAGTGTGGCTTCAAACTTCTAAGGTTCATATTACTTTCTTACTGGGCAGTAATGATTTTGAGAATTTTAAGCTGAAGAAGATTATGCTTATGAGCCACTCAATGACACCTAATCTTCTCCACCAACATTGCCAAGTCTTCCATTTGTTGGGTAGACCTGTACATTTTGTTGAATTTCTTTCTTCATTATTAATTTGATAATACAAATATATTTATTAGATCACATTTATATCAAACTATTTTAAAGTAAGCAAATTTCTAGTATGTATGTTAAAAGTAAAAGAATACATTAGGATGATATTTATATTGAGACTACAGTAATGACCTTTTTCAGAGAGTTCTTTGTGCACTGACTCCACCATTTACTAACTTGGTGATCTTGGCTAGGTCATGTACATGCTTTTGCAGCTGCATCCTAATCTTTTCTCTTTCCTCAGGGGAGATCTGTTATAGGGTGGTTGTGATGATTAAATGTTCATGAAAATCTCTTCATAAACCTTAAATAGCTATACAAATATAGTTGGCATTATGGATAATAATCTGATTACAGGAAACAGACAATCACATACTCCAATATATAAAGATTTTTTTCCCCCCTCAGTAAATCAATGAACAACTTAAAATGCATTCAAAAGATTACTCTGCCACAGACTTAAAAGCGGTCTATTCTTTCCAGGGACTGTCAGTATTGGCGATGGTTTTTTTTTCCAAGTCGAAGTACGTTTAAGCTGAATGGGACTTTGGAGAACATCCAATTTGTTGCCCTTACATCCCCTTCCCCATTTTGTCATAATGTAAAATTTAATATGAACATAAAATATAACTTTCTGGATGGTTTAAATGAATTTTACTTTGAAAACTATCTGTAAAAATAGATTTAGATTCTACCAGGACACAAATGAAGCCTGAAATTTTAAATTCAAGAAAAGAATAAGACTTCCTAAGGGATTTTTTGGTAAGTGAGGAATGAAAAAGGATTCAAGTAGAAAGTTGTTGGGTATATCTGACATGTTACCATAATGTCTAGTAAAGTGTGTCCACATACATAGGAAAAATGGCCACTATCAAATAACATAAGAAAGGTGCGAGGGTGAGTAGAGCTGCAGAGAATGTAAAGAACATCAGCGAAATTCCTAATTTTTTGTTATCCTTGAGCTTTCTGTATACAATTTAAATCTTTGATTCCAACATTTTCCTATTGCCACCAAGCATGCGTCTGTTTTGCTGTTATTAGTCAAGGTGTGTACAAGGAATGGAAAAGAATAAAATTAGCCTAAGTTAGACATAATTAGGAGTATAAATATTTTATAAAAATAGGTCACATTCCTGAGGCAGAAATAAACAGCTTCTACTATTCACACCCTCTTTTATTGTAGGATTTCCTAATATTTACAAAGATTTCAATTCTCTAATATTTACAAAGAGTATTCTAAAATGAAGTTATAGGAAAAAATAAATTCACAGGAATACTTAAACACACATCACCTACTTAATCATGTTTGGAAAGAGAAACCATCCAAGTAACTTAGTATTTAAATATTGAGGACAGAAAATAGAAAATAGAGGCCACTAAGGCTTATACCTGTGACTGGCTTTTTAACAGCCTGGTCTATGATGGAGTCACAGTTTTACTCATCCCCCGAGAGAAGTTAGAATAAAGCAGTGTCCTAGCAATGGTATGATCCAGAAGTACAGCATTACAATGGAAAAAAAACCCCCAAATTTCAGTGTAGTTCTACAACAGAGTCCTATTCGGCAATAAAAATTAGCAAACTACAGCTACTAGCAACAATGTAGAATCTCCCAAACATAATGTTTAAAAAAGCCAAATACAAATGCATACATATTGAAATAACTTCGTTCATATAAATTTCAAAAGCAAGCATAATTGAAGTTTGATATTAGAAGTCAGGATAGTGGTTACTTTTTAGGGAGGGAAAGGTAGGGATATTAAATAGAAGAGGGCAAAAGGGAGTCTTTCAGGGTAGGGTCTGTGTTCATGGTGATTGTGTAGGTTATTTTGTAAAAATTCCTGTATTTATAAAATTGTTTGTGTTTTTCTGTATATGTGCTATACTGCAACAAACAAGCAAAGCAGGTCAATGGAGTTGACAGTGTATCTCTTTGTAATCACAATAGATTTCAAGTCCAATTTCTCATTTCTATTGCAGTGATATCCGTTTTATGGACATGTAGCCTTAAATTCTAGAATCTTGTTTAATAACAAAAACAAGACAATGAGGACTTAGAAGAAAACTATTACATGGTGCTTCTTTCCTTTTCCTTTTTGTCCATATCCATATATAACCTAATATTTCTAAGATACTCTAAGACCATTCATTAGTGGCTTAGATTACTGGTCAGCCTTACTACCCCTAAAATGTTAGGTGGAAAGGGTCACAGCAGCACATGATGAAACCAGGTCCATTAGAAATATTAATGAGAGCACCAAATTATTAAATGAAAATCCTCTGATCTGTTCACTGTAGCAAACAGCTGTTATTCTGTATCCTACTGAGGGCCTTGGGACCCAGTGGCACTAGCAGGTCTGCTTCTGTGTACATTTCTCTCAGCTGGTCAAATAAACAGCTCCTCTTTCCTCCTGGAGAGAGGCACGGTTGCTCCCAGTTGTCAAACTCAAGTAATCCCCTTCAAACAGAATCTCTGGCAAGTTCAAAGAAAACATGCCAAACCCCCCTGCTCTGGGAGATAATGGACACCAAGAATTGACTGCAGGAGTAGAAATAAAAAAAATGCCTCTGAACATAAAGCATTAACAAACCAAGCATTATTATAAGCATTTCTTCCCCATCCAATGCTCTTTCTCATAAAATCAGCCTCAATCCCTTGTGCTCTAGTCCCCTCTTTTCTATTGCATTTCATATTCCTGAATAGCTGAAGTTCAAGTTTACTTAACAGCATAAAATTCTACTTAATACTGATGTCCAATCATATAAATGGTCTTGAATATATGTAACTAAATCATAAAACATGTAGGATTACATGTCAAAGCACAATTTGGTGCTCATTTTAATAAATGCAGGAGATATAAAAAAATTAAATAGTTGATAAAACAAATAGTGCATGGACACTAATTAGCAAACACCTGATTAACCGTCAACGATTGGTACGACTAATGATTCTTCTACATTTCTTGTGACTTATAGAAGAAACTGATTATGTTTTCAAGGTTTGGGACTATGTTTCTCAATTTTTTGTTAGTCATCACAGTTTTTCCTTGTATCCCCACAAACCCTACCTCCACAGGAAAACAGGTCTTCCTTCCTTCTGTCCGTCCGTCCGTCTGTCTGTCTGTCTAATTATGCTTGAGAAAATTAGGTCCAAAATTTAGCTGATTTAGCAGGCAGGACGGGATATATGTCTCAGTGGATGAATAATTCCAATAGTGAAAATAGCCAGTAGTGAAAACAGCCCAAGCAATTTAAAATGTCATGTTACTGTGTAAATATCATATGGCTGGTTATAGTCATCATTTGATTTCTACCTTTATCCACAGTGAATTTCCTGACTCAATTTTAACAGGAATCGTGTGGCCTATTTTTCCATCTCAGGCAGCTCTTAAACTTCAGAAATAAAGAACTTATCTCACAGGGGTGTTTAAGTTTGAATGTGATCACCTACCAGATGGTATTTGAATTCATTGGAGAAAGGGCACCCTGTAGAAGAGGTGTAGTATCACAATGGCTAAGGGTTTCACGTGGTGATCCTTAGCCTTACTTTATCCGGGCAGTATATCTCAGGCTTTCCTATCAGTGGGAAGCCAGCCTTGGCAGCTGGGTTCTGTGAGAGAGGGGCATGCTGGGATGAATGAACATTCAACTGGGAGTCAAGAGACCCCAGTGTCTGTCATTGCTCTACTTCCAACTAGTATTGGTAAATTTTTATAAAACTATTTACCTCTCTGGACATTGGGTATCTCATCTTTAAAATGAGATGAAACTAGACAGTAGATGAATTTGAAGATGGCTTCCAGATGTAGCATTCTGTAACTCGATTTGGTGTAATTCTTCAAGCTTAAGGAGGTAAAAAAATTGTTGTTTTTTTTTTTTTAAACCAGGGTTGCCATGAACTTGAAAATAATTGTTTTTGAAAGTAAACAGCAGAATAGTGACTTAGGAGTTAAGGTTCTGCCTTCACTGAAATGCCTGCTCTCATCAAATAATTAGGATTTAGCCCTCACAGGTGACTCAGGCTATTTGAGAAGCCTTCTCTTATCCTATCCAAGCCGGTTCCCAATTACTATAGCAAATCACCATATTTTCTTCTTTCAAGTCACCATAATCTGTAATTATCTTTTTCATTTTTTTAAAAAAAAAACACTTTTCTTCTCAAATAGATTTAGGCTATCTTGTTTACTGCTGAATCCTTATCCTTAATACCCAGATGAAATGCCTAGCATATACTAGGGCTCAAAAGCATATGTTGAGTGAAAAACTGAACACATATCAAAACAATTTTACCAAGTGTAGCATAAGGCTAGATAGTGTTCAAGAGTAAGATGTTTAATGAACATTAGTATGTGGAAAACTGTTTTCCTCAGATATGCCAAAAGAAAAGATGTGCTGTAATCAGACCAATAAAAAAATATCTGAAAGTTTTCCCTGCCTAAACCACCTTTGCCAGGTCACTAGAGAAGGACATAGCTTAAGTCTGATGAGGTTTTGCAATAATTCAAGAATAGTCTTCTATTTTATACAACATAGCATTAATCCAGTAAAAGCTATGCCTAATCCTAGAGTAATTACTTTTATTGACTGTGGCATGGTTTTAAAATACATACAAGTGAGATGCAAATTGTGGTGAAAAAAATCAGTTGAGTGCTTGAATTGGTTTCATTTTGTGCTAATAATATACCGTAATACACAAATTGTTATGTCTTAGAAAAATAATTTACATAACTGAGCTTTAAAAAATTTAAGGCATATGAAATGAATTTACAAGTTTTCTCAGCATCTGTAGTTTCAACATGTAGATTCTATTTGTTATTGCTATTTGTTATGTGAGTCTATTTTGAAAGATCCCAACTTTAGCAGAATTAAAAATATGGATATCATCTGCATTGCTCCAGACTACTCTATCATAAAATAGTGTGTTGGGTAATTTGTATATAGGTCATCAGGATTTCTTTTTAAGGTAATCTATAGTTATATTTTATGTAGTCAGAATTTACTGTTCCATAATGTCTTTTCTTGGGTCATCTTGAAAACTGATTGTCACACAATGATCCAATCAGCTGTTTGATTGATCTGATTCAGTTCATCCATGGCACCTGGACCAAACATTTCAAGGTCAGACTATTTCTGTCTGACATTGATGGACCTGGCATACAACATCAAGGGATGAAAAAAAAAGTCCATTATATTCAAAAACTGTCCCACACCAAATACATTTCCATTGCTTTCCTTAAAGATAACTGAGACTGTCTGAACTGAATACTGTTAGCTCAATGATTTCAGATAACAGCAGTCTTTCCTATGGTGTTGCACAGTTAGTATGGATGGACACTCAGTCAAATTGATGAAACTCATCATGGTAATGATGCTTCATTAAAGAACTACAGTTTTGTGTTCAGAAAATCAACCTGAATATAGGATTTGGAACAAATTGTCTAATGATGAAATGTGCCAAGTAGCTTATGAATCCAGACAGCAAGCATAAAGATATGATATAATACGATGTCATCCAATTTCACGTATTTTAAAACAAATGCACAGAACTATGTAGCAGCCTTTGAATTTCCTGTCCTCTGAGCAATCAGTCTCAAATATAGATTTATTTTTTTTATATGTCAGAATTTTTGGCTGAAGCATTTATCCCACAAATATTCATTGAGTATTTGCTGTGGAACAGGCACTCCCCTAGGAGCTGTGGATACAGCAGTGTATAAGGTAGACAAAAATCTCTTTCCTATTGGAGTTTCAATTCTACTGGGCAGAGATTTTTTTTTTTTTTTTGGTAACATTACTGAAAATTTATTATACCAAACAAAAAGTCTGGAGATAAGATGGCTCCAGGAATGACGACATTGGCAGCTTAAAGACACCATCAGGGACAAAAGTTCTTTTCAGCGTGTCAGTCTGAGGTCCTCAGTACACCCTCTTGTTCTCAGGCTAAATTCTTGCTGAGCTCACAAAATGGCTTCAACAGTTTGAGATATTACATCCCATCAAAAACCCAGCTAGCAGAAGCGGGGAGCCGCCTTGACAGCCTTTGTCCATAAGGAAAACTCCAATAAGGATTCCATCCCATCTCCTTGGCCAAGATTGCACTGCATTCTCACTCCAGCAGTTCACACTCCACAAATTTCACAGTCCATCTGCATCCAGAAGTTTCAGCTTGATTCGCGGTTCCACGTAGTCCAGCAAGATCTAGTCCTGGGATGTTTAGACGTGTGGGAAGTCACCACGCCACCTGCTGGATTTGGTAGTCATGGAAACCCTTCTCATCCGTGCTCAAGAGAGTGTCACAGAAGCACACTGGCCCCTCCAGGTGGGCGAGCTTAGAGATGGACTGTCACTCAGCTTGCACCTGTGGCCTGGAACAACACTCGAGGATACCAGACACTAAACCAAGGGCGTCCCACTCAAGAAGGCCCCACAGCAAAAGAGACTCCACAAAAACGAGATAACGGTACTCCAAAAAGGAGCACAACCAGGGGACTAAAGAAAGGAAGCCTCAGCCAATTAAACACATTAAACAGATTATTTAAATAGTGTGCCAGAACGTGATAGTGCTATGGAAACAAATCAGGATTGGATGGAAGGGGATGCCTTGGGGTTGGGGATTAAATTTTAAACAGATCAGGGTAGACTTTGATGAAAAGTGTGACAATGGGAGAGATTGATAAGGTCTCGTTGGGAGGGAGAGCTATGATATCTGTGGGAAGCATGTTCTGTGCAGATTGAATATCCAGTGCACAGGCTAAGAGGCTGAACTGTACCAGCCTGTGTGAGAAACAGTTAGGAGGTCAGTGTGGCTGAAGAGCGGAGAAACAGGGAAGTAGGAGTAAGACGTAAAGTCCATCGTGTAGGACCTGGCAGACCATCATAAAGACAATCAAATGCAATATGAAGCTGGCAGGCATTTTGAGTAGAAGAGTGACAATATCTGGATTATAGTTTAACAGACTTTTCTCACTATGGGAAAAAAATAAATTATGGAATCCAGTTAGTAGTAAAATAATGGTTGCTTTGGACCAGAGTTTTAAACAATAAACTGTTCCTCCTATAGCCACATTCTTTCTTCCTTGAGATTATACCTTCACGTCTCTGGAGGGCTTCCTGAGTTTTTCCAGTAGTACTTTTTTTTTTTTTTTTTTTGAAACAGAGTCTCACGCTGTTGCCCGGGCTAGAGTGTCGTGGCGTCAGCCTAGCTCACAGCAACCTCAAGCTCCTGGGCTCAGGCCATCCTCCTGCCTCAGCCTCCTGAGTAGCTGGGACTACAGGCACATGCCACGGTGCCCGGCTAATTTTTTCTATTTTTACTTGTTTGGCTAATTTCTTTCTATTTATAGTAGAGATGGGGTCTCACTCTTGCTCAGGCTGGTCTCCAACTCTTGAGCTCAAGTTATCCTCCCGCCTCGGCCTCCCAGAGTGCTAGGATTACAGGCGTGAGCCACCGTGCCCGGCCCCAGTAGTTCTTATTAGTGGAATTTTGTTATGCTATTAATATAATGTATAAATGTAATCCATTTAACCTCATCATATCTCATTTCTTATCTGTTAAATGGGGTTAAAAAGAGTGCCTAATTCATAAGTTAATAGTGAAAATTATATAAGAATATTCATGTAGAGCACTACAAAAT
>CAUYPO010032906.1:0-22347 GCA_963574435.1 Cheirogaleus major | reverse complement strand
CTCAAATTAAACATATCCTTATCTCCCCATCCCAACCTTCTACCCCACTGTTATCATTAATGAATAGTAACATCATTTGTTTTGTTGCCGGAATCAGAAACTTGGGTGTCATTGTTGATTCTTTTTTTTTTTTTTTTTTTTTAGAAAGAGTCTCACACTGTTCCCTGGGCTAGAGTGCCGTGGCATCAGCCTAGCTCACAGCAACCTCAAACTCCTGGGCTCAAGTGATCCTCCTGCCTCAGCCTCCCCAGTAGCTGGGACTACAGGCATGCGCCACCATGCCCGGCTAATTTTTTTCTATATGTATTTTTAGTTGGGCAATTAATTTCTTTCTATTTATAGTAGAGATGGGGTCTCGCTCTTGCTCAGGCTGGTCTCGAACTCCTGAGCTCAAACGATCCGCCCACCTCGGCCTCCCAGAGTGCTAGGATTACAGGCGTGAGCCACCGCGCCGGGCCTCATTGTTGATTCTTATTTCTTCCTCACTGTTCCCACCCCTTTCCCCATTAGTCAATTAGTCCTAGTGATTCTACCTGCTGAATATCTCCATTCTATTCCCTTCTCTTCAGCTTCCCTGCAACTATGCAAGTTTACCTCTTGCTTACTTAGATTGTTTATTGTAAATCTTTTAACAGATCTTTCAGCTTCTGGACTCTTCTCCTTTCATCCTTTTTTTTTTTTTTTAATACTGTAGCCAAAATGCTCTTTCTTACTTTTTTTTTTTTTTTGAGAGTCACTCTGTTGCCTGGGCTAGAGTTCCATGTCATCAGCCTAGCTCACAGCAACCTGAAACTCTTGGGCTCAAGCAATCCTACTGCCTCAGCCTCCCAAGTAGCTGGGACTATAGGCATGTTCCACCATGCCTAGCTAATTTTTTCTATATATTTTTAGCTATCCAGCTAATTTCTTTCTATTTTTTCCATAGAGACGGGGTCTCACTCTTGCTCAGGCTGGTCTCGAACTCCTGAGCTCAAATGATCCATCCACTGTGGCTTCCCAGAGTGCTAAGATTGCAGGCATGAGCCACCTCGCCCGGCCTCAAAATGCTCTTTCAAAGTTGCAAATCTGATCCCTTTACCGCCCTTCTTAAAATTCTTCATTAGCTTCTCATTGCCCTTAGAATATTTTAAGTGATTTTATCATGTAGCCCACATCTTCCCCATCATGTTTTGACACTGTTGTTCTTAGCATTCTATGTGCCAGCCATGCTGAACACCTTTTTTTAAAAATGTTATTTATTTATTTATGTTTTGAGATAGGGTCTCACTGTGTTGCCTGGGCCAGAGTGCAGTGGTATCATCATAGTTCACTGCAACCTCCAATGCCTGGACTCAGTGATCTTCCTGCCTTGGCCTCCCAAAGTGCTGGGAATTATAGGCGTGAGCCACTGCACCAGCCTGTTTCTTTAATGTACATTGTTGTCTCTAACCTCTGGCTGTTGCCTTTTTGGTCCTTCCACCTGATAGATACATCCTCTCAGCCTCCTATCTCTACTATCCTCTTCCTTGGCCAGGGTAGCTAACTCCTACTTGCACTTCAGATCTCTCCTTAAATGTCCTTTTTCAGGGACATTTTACCTGATCCCTAGACTAAATTGGAACCCTCTGGTATATATTTCTGTCACATCCTACAATTAATTGTTATATTATTCATCATAATTATTTGATGTCTATCTTCCGTGCTTAGAGGTAAAAGTAGGGTTCATATCTGTGCTCTTCATCTTTTGTGTTCATAGTACCTAGCACAGTGTCTGGCACATAGTAGGTCTTCAGTAAATATTTAGTGAATGAATGAGTTTTATTCTTCATTGCCTGATTCTTTTCATCTGCCTTTCTCTATTTTGAATAACCCTAGCACTGTTTCTATTGCTACTACAAAGCTGGGTAGTATATTCCTAGTCTGTCTACTTTCTGATTCCCGGCTCTCCTTACATCTCTGCTTTTTTTTCTTTCTGCTTTTAATAATTCTCATTTCTGAGGTTACCAAGCGTCTCCTAATTTCCAGAGGTAGTAAGTTTTCTCATTTTCATTGGTTCCTAATATTTGACAATGTTATCTGTCTTTTTTGTTTTTAAACTCACTTGAGTTCCATGACAGTGGATTTCTTATATTATCATAGTTTTAATTATCACTTTTGTATAAATGGCCAAATATATATTTCAGCCTTAGCCTTTTCTTCCACTGTTTAATTCTGCATTTTTAATTGCTTGCTGTAACAATTCTTTTAAAATATTTTACTGCCATTTCAAAGTCAGAATGCCTGAAACCAAATACCTCTTCTTTTTTATTTTTCCCCTTTGATTTGTTCCCCACCCCTTTTTAAAATGAGATTAATTTACATACAATGAAATGCACTGGCTTTCTGAAGATACCATTCCATCTTTTATTTATTTATTGAAGCTGGGTCTCACTCTCTCCCAGGCTGGAGTGCAGTGGCATTATCGTCATTGTAGCTCACTGCAACCTCAAGATCCTGGGCTCTAGTGATTCTCCTGCCTCAGCCTCCTGAGTAGTTGGAACTACAGGTGTAGGCCACTGTACCCAGTTAATTTTTAAATTTTTTGTAGGAATGTTGCCCAGACTCTACTCCATCTTTTTTGACAAAGACATAGTAAACCCCATCCCATCAAGAAACAGAACATTTCCATTACTCTAGAAAATTTGCTCATGCCCCTTCCTAGTATTGCTTCATATCATAGAAATCTTAGAGTATGTCCTCTTTCTTTCAATCTGTTTCTTTGACTAAGCATGATATTTTTGATATTCATTCATACAGTCGTATGTATTTATCATTTGTTCTTTTTATTGTTGAGTAGTATTTTATCTACATTCTATCCATTTTCCTGTTCATGGACAGCTAAGCTGTTTAAGAAACTCCAAATCTTCTCAAGTGTTTTTGCTATTTTACATTCTTACCAGCAATATATGGAAGTTCTACTTGCTCTACATTCTCTTTAATTTTTGGTATTGTCAGGCGTCTTAATTTTAGTCATACTAGTGGGTATAGATTGTGTGCTTTGTTTTCAGGTAGGTTTCTTGTGTATTTGTATATGTCTGTCTTCTCTGATAGGATATAATTCTCTAGAATAGGCTCTGTCTACGTGTCTGGATATTCTTCAGACCACTCATTCTGTCATTGCACTCAGTAGTGAATGTTGATTAATTGGATATTTTATAAGTGTGCTTCAAGATGAATTCATGATTAAGGAAAAGATTAATTTTATTGAATGGAAATGTACATTCTGTAATATATTTGAATCATTTATAATTGTTTTTCAGGTCAGTTTACGTTGCGAGACATGTATGAACAATTTCAAAATATCATGAAAATGGGCCCCTTCAGTCAGATCTTGGTTAGTTATCCTTAAAAGTTTCTTTATACCTTCTTGTGTTTTTCATTAAATTTTCTAAGAACTTGTACACTTGTTTTAATTATTTTTAATATTTGGGTAAAAATGGATATTTTAAGACTTAGTGTCAGTCTGAAAGGCGGTAGCTAAATGGGGACATTCCAAACAATTAATCTTCAACTATTATTGACTTAATGTTTAAATCTGTTTTAGGGCATGATCCCTGGTTTCGGAACAGATTTTATGAGCAAAGGAAATGAACAAGAGTCAATGGCAAGGCTAAAGAAATTAATGACGATAATGGATAGTATGAATGATCAAGGTAAGATGGTAGATTATTTGACTCAGGGGACAATGTTTTGAATAACAGCAAGGTGAGAGTTTCACTTTGTTCTGTGGACAAGATTGGGAAATTTAGATGGAAAAATTAATTTTAGGTAGATGTGTAGTTTGAAAGCACTTATTCAAAGGGTTATGATTACTGGATTGACTTCATCATTGAGAGAAATGTCTAGTACAGTGTTTCTCCAAATGATTTACAAGGGAAGAACACTATTCATGATGTGGACAGAAATAAAAGGGGAAATCTGTAGTCAGGTTTGTGGGAATGCAGGTTTAAAAAGTTAAATTCATTTATTTATTGAAAGTCTTCAGAGCTTTAATATGCTAACATACATTGGGAAACTGTAACATTATACATTGGATTACTGCCCTGTCTCTATAATGCTGTACAGGCATATGTCAAAGATATTGTGGGTTTTATTCCAGACTACTGCAATAAAAGGAATATCATAATAAAGCAAGTCACATGATTTTTGTTTTCTACTATATGTAAACTAGAAATATATATTTATAATATATACAGTATATTTACAATATATATCCTATAGTGTGCAATAGCATTATACCTAAAAAACACTGTGCATACCTTAATTAAAAAGTACTTTTATTGCTAAAAATATATCTGAGCTTTCAGTGAGTCAAATCTTTTTTGCTGGTGAAGGGTCTTGCCTCGATGTAGATTGCTGACTGTTCAGGGTGGGGGTTGCTGAAGGTTAGGGTGGCTGTGGCAATTTCTTAAAGTAAGGCAATGAAGTTTGCAACATCAATTGACTCTTCCTTTCACAAAAGAGTTCTCTGTAGCATGTGATACTGTTTGATAGCATTTTACCCACAATAGAACTTCTTTCAAAATTGGAGTCAATCCTCTCAAACCCTACCGCTGCTTTATCAATTGTTTATGTAATATTCTAAATCCTTTGTTGTCATTTAAGCAATGTTCACAGTATCTTCACCAGGAATTGATTCTATTTCGAGAAACTATTTTCTTTGCTCATCTGTGTTTTATTAGGAGATTCAGTCACATCTTTAGGCTCCACTTCTTCTGAGGGACTCCTCTGCAGGCAGGCTCCACTTCTAATTCTAGTTCTCTTGCTGTTTCCACCATATCTGCAGTTACTTCCTCCCCTGAAATTCTTCAACCCCTCTAGATCATGCATAAGGGTTGGAATAAACATCTTCCAAATTTCCGTTAATGTTGATATTTTGACTTTCCCCTATACATCACAGTGTTTTTAATGGCACCTAGAATGGTGAATCCTTTCCAGATGGTTTTAAAAACATTTTTATTAAGTCTACAACACCTGGCATTTTCAGGCAGTCTCCTATTCAAGTACCAACTAGGCCTTTGCTTAGCTTTGGAGATCAGGCCCTTTGAAGGTGGTATGACCATAGACTCTGGAAGGTTTTCATTGAATTTTGCCCAGATCCATCAGAGGAAGCACTGTCTGTGGCAGATACAATGTTATAAAATATATTTCTTAAATAAGATGACTTGAAAGTTGAAATTACTCCTTGATCCATGGGCTGCAGAATGGATGTTGTGTTAGCAGGCATGAAAACATTAATCTCCTTATATATTTCTATCAGAGCTCTTGGTTGACAAGGTGCATTGTCATTGAGCAGTAATATTTTGAAAGGGATCTCTTTTTCTGAGCATAGGTCTCAACAGTTGGCTTAAAATATCCAGTAAACTGGCTGGGCACAGTGGCTCACATCTGTAATCCTAGCACTCTGGGAGGCCGAGGCAGGTGGATCAGGCAGGTAGATCATTTGAGCTCAAGAGTTCAAGACCAGCCTGAGCAAGAGCGAGACCCTGTGTCTATTAAAAATAGAAAGAAATTACTTGGACAGCTAAAAATAAATAGAAAAAATTAGCCAGGCATGGTGACACATGCCTGTTGTCCCAGCTACTCGGGAGGCTGAGGCAGAAGGATTGCTTGAGCCTAGGAGTTTGAGGTTGCTGTGAGCTAGGCTGATGCCATGGTACTCTAGCCTGGGCAACAGTGAGACTCTGTCTCAAAAAAAAAAAAAAAAAAATCTAGTAAACCATGTTATAAACAGCTGTGCTATCTGTTGTTCTATTGATAGAACACAGGAAGAGTAGATTTCACATAATTCTTCAGGGCCCTGGGATTTTTGGAAAGGTAAATGAGCATTGGCTTCAACCTAAAGTGACCACCTACATTGGCCCCTGACAAGAAAGTCAGCCTGTCTTTTGAAGCCTTGAAGCCAGGTATTGATTTCTCTGTAGCTATGAAAGTCTAAGATGACGTGTTCTTCCACTAGAAAGCTCTTTTGTCTCCATTGAAAATCTTTTGCTTAGTGTAGCCACCTTCATCAATGGTATTAGCTAGTTCTTCTGAATAATATGCTGTAGCTTCTGCATCAGCACTTGCTGCCTCACCTTGCACTTTTATGTTATGGAGACGATGTCTTTCCTTAAACCTCATGAACCAACCTCTGCTAGCTTCTGACTTTTCTTCTGCAGCTTCCTCACCTCTCTCAGCCTTCATAGAATTGAAAAGAGTTCAGGCCTTGCACTGGATTGATTAGGCTTTTGCTTAAGGGAATGGGGGTGGTTCGATCTTCTATCCAGACCACTAAAACTTTCTCCATACTAGCAATAAGGTCGTTTCATTTTCTTATCATTTGTGTGTTCATTAGAGTAGCATTTTTAATTTCCTTCAAGAATTTTTCCAATGCATTCATAACTTGGCCGTTTGGTACAAGAGGCCTAGATTTCTCCCTATCTTGGCTTTTGATATATCTTCCTCAGTAAGCTTAATCATTCATAGCAAGATTTACAGTGAGGGACATGCAACTCTTCCTTTCACTTGAACATTTACAGGCCATTGTAGGGTTATTAATTGGCCTAATTTCAATATTGTCATGTCTCAAGGAATAGGGAGACCCAGCAGGGGAAGAGAGAGAGAGAGAGAGAAGGGAGAACGGCCACCAAGGGAGGAAGAGAGAGAGAGAAGGGGGAACGGCCAGTTGGTAGAGCAGTCAGAACACATCTATCAACTACATTTGTTGTCTTATACAAGCAGAGTTCATGGTGCCCCAAAAGAATTACAGTAGAAACATCAAAGATCACTAATCATAGATCACCATAACAGATATAATAATAATAGAAAAGTTAGAAATACTGTGAGAATTACTGAAATGTGACACAGAGCACATGCTGTTGGAAAATTAATGCTGATAGACTTGCCTGACAAAAGGTTGCCACAAACTTTCAATTTGTAAAAAAACACAGTATCTGTGAAGCACAATGAAATTCAGTATGCCTGTATTATCACTGACTCCTGTATTTCAGGGCTTTTACCTGGTTTTCAGCCTATTAGCATTTCTAGTCCCACGATCTCTTTATTATTATTTTTTTCCTTAGTTTTTTAGCACCCTTTCTCATTCCACCCAATAAGTATGTTGAACATTTATCACTCTTTTTTAGGCCTTCTACTCTACCACTTTCCCAACTTGACCTCTGACCTCATTTACAAAGAAAATTTGGGGTTGAATTCCCTCAACCTTTGACTAATTTACCTGCCAGATTGTGACAAGCACAAACCATTTGTATCCTCTTCATACTTTTTCAAGGCCCTCCATCAATTAAATTCTTTCCTGTAGCTTCAGTCTCTCCTTATCTACTGATTTTTTATCTCAATTAGCATATGAACATTCTTAAATTTACATTTTCTTGTCCATACTTTCCTGCTAGTTTTTACTCTGTCTCTTTTTAGTCAGGCTTCTTAAAAGAACCATTTATACTCTTCTCAAACCACTGAAATCTGACCTCTATCCCCACCATTACTCTGAAGCAGATCACACAAAGGCCTCCAATAACTTCCTACTGATCTTCTCCAGTGGACACTCTTCAGTCTTTTTCTTAATCTTTATAATATTGGATGTTGTTAATCACCTTTTTTCTTGGTTTCCATTATTCCATCATCCCACTTTTAACCTTACCTTTGTTTACTCCTGCCCAGTCTCCTTCACCGGTTGCTTTCTCAGCCCACCTCTTAAATAGAATATTTAAGGGTTCTGTTCTCAGACAGTGTTTATCATTCTGTTCATTTTCTTTGAATAATTCAACCATATATGTGCTATATACCTGATTTATTGTTTATTTTTTGTAGTTCTCTATCTTTATCCTGAGCTCCAGTCTCTCATAGTAACCCAAGTAAGATTTGGTCATGTTGACAGCATATAGTTGGGTTATTTTTTTAAATTCATTTTGATAATCTCTGTCTTTTAAGTGGTATATTATTGACAGGTTAGGATTTAGTTCTGCTATTTTAAAAATTTGTTTATGTTTGTTTCCACTGATCTTTTTTCTTCTGTTTCCTTTTCTACTTTCCTGTGAGTTACTTGAACATTATTAGTATTCCGTTTTAATTTACCTATAGTGTTTTTGAGTATATCTTTTTTAATAGTTTTCTTAGTGATTACTCTCAGCATAATATATATATTCAATACTTAATTTATCACAGCCTACATGTGTCAGTATTTTACCAGTTCAAGTGAAATGTAGAAACCTTAACATCACCTTAGATTTAGTAAGTCCTACTTCCTAAATATTTCTCATATCTTCCCTGTGCTGTTTGATCTGTCTTCCTCAATGCCACCAGAATGGTCTTTCTCAAAATAATAATCCTAGGGTCAGAATGTTTCAGTGGCTTTTTATTGTCTTCATGATGAATTCCAAACTCCTAAGCCTGACATATAAGTTGTTGTGATCTTGTCCTTACCTACCTTTGCAGCCTCTTAGCTTAGTTCCTTCCATACAAAACTTATTTTATTTATTGTAGGAATCCATGTTCTGTTTCCTAGAATGACTCTTGCTCATTTGTCTTTGCTTAACTCATAGTTGTCCTTCAGGACTACCCAGTTAAAGGGAAACCACCGGCTAAGAACCTTTCCTGACTTCCTTTCTTCTTTACATTAAGTCCCTTTCCACTGTCATATTCCTTGCCATGATGTGTTATTAGTTTACCTTCTTTCTCTCATTTGATTTGAGATCTTGGAAGTAATATGATGTGTACTTCCTAAATATTTTATAATAAAGATAATGGCTTAAAAGGTACATCTATGAAATGGATTTAGAGGTTTTAACTAAGTTTATTATGAGATTGTATCTTTATATTACATTGGTAATCAGACTTCATCTGAATTTCAGTTCACATCTGGACAATATACTTACTTAGAGGGTATAGACAAATTAGAAGATGTATTAGGAAATTAGGGTGGTAAATGGGGCTCTAAACCATGTTATAAGAGGAACAGCTGGATATTTGTCACCTAGAGAAAATTCACAAGAGACATGGTGGCTCTTAAGTATTTGAAAGCCTTATTTTTTATGCCTGACAAGAAGACATATACACAATGGAATATGGAACAAGAATGGAAATTCCATGCAAACATATTTCAATTTAATATGTGAAAAGATTTTCCATAATTACAGGAATAACAGAATGGCATAGACTGCCTTATTTTAGATAGTGAGTCATCTTTCCTGAAGATATTAAGACCAAGGCTAGATAACCATTTATCTAGTGATATAGAGAGAATGCAGACATAACAGACATTTGACTAAAGTCCATCCCATTCCTGAGATTGCATGCAACTGAAACCAGAAGAAATATATCTCATATTCTAAGAGTGATCAAAACACTGGAGGGAATGAACTTGTTCTTTGAATACTACAGAGAGGATTGAATACTAGTAGTAGTAATTGCTTAACTATAGGAAATATACTAATTGTTCTGTTGATTATAGATAAAATCTACCTACTTCTGCTTATTTATGTAACTAAATTTGTGAATTAAAGATTAATAATTATTTAGGGTAGAGTTTAAGGTGAGCATTTTTGTTGTTTTTTGAAATATACCATATATCTTTAGTGTTTGGAGGGCATAGAAAGGGTGGACATATGGGATATGGGAATTCAAAGGTTCTCAGAATGTTTTATTTTACTTAAACTGTAGGGAAAGTACATGTGTTTGTTTTTATAGCTTATAAATACTATACGTATTCTTTTGAATATATTCCATGTTTAATATTTATTTATTTATTTAGAGACAGGGTCTTACTCTGTCACCCAGGTTGCTGGAGTGCAGTGGTGCAACCATAGCTCACTGGAGCCTCAAAATCCTGGGTTCAAGCAATCCTTCCACCTCAGCCTTCCTAGGACTACAGATGCACATGCCACTATTCCCAGCTAATTTTTCTATTTTTTGTAGAGACGGGGTCTCACTATTGCCCAGGCTGGTCTTGAACTCCTGGGCTCAAGTGATCCTCCCACCTCAGCATCCCAAAGTGCTGGGATTATAAGCATGAGCCACTGTGCCTGGCCCCTATGTTTAATTTTTAAAAATCAAAAGCAAACATGGAAAATTATAACATTTGTTAAATTTGGGTGGTATTTAATAGTTTGATCATTTATTATATTTGTTTTTCTGTATGTAAGATATTTCATAACATAAAAAGAAAAATGAGTTATTTCTTTAAGAAACCTATCTGCTAAGCTTTGTGAAGTTACATATTGCCCATTTGCATATAACTGCCTTCAAGATGAATGATAATTATATGTAAGTGAAAGTAATTGACCCTTGCCTACAGAACTGGACAGTACGGATGGTGCCAAAGTTTTTAGTAAGCAACCAGGAAGAATCCAAAGAGTAGCAAGAGGATCAGGTGTGTCAACGAGAGATGTTCAAGAACTTCTGACACAATATACCAAGTTTGCACAGATGGTAAAAAAGATGGGAGGTATCAAAGGACTTTTCAAAGGTAAGAAAAATAAACTTATTATTAGTTAACAGACTGAAAAGAAAGAAGTTGAGAAACTAAATATTATGGTCAGGGAGTACTGCCAGTACTTAATTTCGCCACTGAAATTCACTACTGAATTTCATATTATATTCAAGTACTTTCGGGATTTATAATGTGATCTGTGATTTATCTGTCTTCAGATTCAAGGAAATAAACATTAATATTTTTAAAAAGCAAATTTAATGATTTTATTTTTATGAACATATAATACATGTTATAGAAAATTTAGAGAATATAAGAAAAAAAACCATATTACCTTCACTCTCTGGGGAATCCAGTGGATCGTATTTCATGTAACAGTTGCTATAACTGTTTTCTTCTGATACATCATGAATATTTTTCCATGTCGTCAAATATTCTTCAAAATGTAATTTTTAACCACTAACCACTACTATTCCTGTTACTCATGTATCTTTGTTTAATGTAATGCCTCTTTTTATTTTTATTTTTATAATTTTTTATAGAGACAGGGTCTCGCTCTTGCTCAGGCTGCTGTCGAACTCCTGAGCTCAAGCCTTGGCCTCCCAGAGTGTTAGGATTATAGGTTCGAGCCACTGTACCCAGCTGTAATGCCTCTTTATTGGACAGTTAGTCTGATTTCATCTATTTCTGTATCAGTATCAATTTCTGTGCAGTTCCATAAGACCAGGGATTTTGTTTGTTTTGATCAGAAATATATGATGAATAATTTTGAAATATTTCTAATTTAATGGTCAAATATTTTTCAGTGTTTTTAGATTTCTACTTAAGTTTAACATTTCTTTGTACATTTACTAGTTTGAATTTCTTTTATGAATCACCTCTTCGTGTTCCTTGTCCAGTCATTCCATGTTTTCCCTTACTTCTTTGTAATAACTCTTTAAAATTCTTGGTTTATGTCTATAAATATTTTTTCTCCAGTTTTTCATTTGTTATTTATTTATATTTTATAATGAACAGAAGTTTCCATTTTTAATGTAGCTAAGCTTATCTGTCTTTTCCTTTGATTTCTTTTATGCTCTTGAAAGCCTTCCTCATGTTGATTCCACAGCACTTTCTTTCTATTCATTTTTGGTTTTATTTTTTATTTGACTCTTTATTCCAAACTAGAATTTAATTTGCTGTGTATTTTGTAAGATAAAAAGATAGGATTTTCCAAAGAGTTGACCAACTGTTCTAGTCCTCTTTTTAATTTTTTTCTATAATGTAAACAACTATTAAAATGAATATATTATTTTTAAAAATATTGATTAGGCAAGCGCCAAAGATGAATAACTCTGAAAAGAATGAGTATATACAGATGACAGATTTTTTTTTTTTTTTTTTTGAGACAGAGTCTCACTCTGTCACCCGAGCTAGAGTGCCACAGCATCAGCCTAGCTCACAGCAACCTCAAACTCCTGGGCTCAAGCGATCCTCCTGCCTCAGTCTCCCAAGTAGCTGGGACTATAGGCATGCACCACAGCCAGCTGATTTTTTCTATTTTTAGTAGAGACGTGGCTCTTGCTCAGGTCGTCTCAAACTCTTGAGCTCAAGTGATCCTTCCGCCTCAGCCTCCCAGAGTGCCAGGATTACAGGCATGAGCCACTGTGCCCGGCCTATACAGACATTTTTAATTACCCTGTATCTTTGAAAACTTTCCTTATTTTCCTTGCTTGCTATATCCTATTTTCTCTTTTGTGACAAGGGAGAAAAGTTAGACAAACATGTTTAAATTGGCTATAATTCCCAACATTCCATGCTATTCAGATAGTGATTAATAAACACATTATGTCAGTTTAGCATCTTTCCAAAGTGACCCTAGCTATTCTTTTTTTTTTTTTCAGCATATTATGGGGGTACAAATTTTAAGAAACAATGGTGATATAGCACATCTTATATTTTCCTGGATAGAGCTGGAACCCATACTACTAAGTGAAGTATCCCAAGAATGGAAAAACAAGGACCCTGACTATTCTTGATAAAACAGATCCATCATTTAGATATTACCTATGCAAAGATTCTTTAGTAAACACACAACTAAGATGAAGTGAGCAGTGGATATGCATGCATCTTTGTCACACCAAACCCTTAATATTTTAAGTCCTGAAAAACAAACTCTTAGGATAGATCACCAATGAACATGGAATTTATGTCTTCCATAGATTTATTATGATTTTTTCACAGACTTCATCACATTTTATCATAAAAACATATCTTCTCTTCAATTCATCCTTATTTCACAAAATTTATTCAGATTAACCAGCTATGATCAGAGAATCAAAAATAGCTTCGATTTTCGTTTTTATTAAATGTTCCTGAGAAGTACCATAGTTAATGCTCCTTTGAAATAAATAGTTTCGTTAAAGCAGTTCTACTTATTCATTGTTGCAGTGATGATCTCTTTTGTTTCTTGTCTATTAAGAAGACAGCTGTTCCCTAAAGGATGCTTTTACCTGTTCTGCCCAGAGTGCAGCTATCTTTCATTGGCTGCTCTTTTTACTGTGGAGTTTTGAGTTAGTGTGTGGAAATTCCTTGAAAAATGAAGTTGCATTATTTGTCCTTCTATTCTCTGAAGGTTTTCATTATTTTTTAAAACATCTTAGATATATATAACTCTTCATTCTCTTAGATTCATTCTTTCATATTCATTTAAAACCTATCCAATCTTTTTCCTAATTAACTCATATCTATAAACTCAGCTTTTTGTTCAGCATTCCCCTATATCACTATTAAGCAATCATTATAGCTTACTACTAAGAACCACTAGGCTAATATTGCTAATGGTGGCTTATTCACAGGTATAACTAAAAGTATTAGCAAAAATCGTAGCCTTAAGAAAGTCTTTTAAATGTTCTCTTATGTCGAATTTCACTTGTTCTTCAAAAAAACATATGTAATGGAGATAAAGATTAGAAGGGAATATGTAGACATAGAAATAATTGTATTAGAATGGTAAGATTATGTGATTTTTTTTTTTCTTTGTGGTTACTCAGTTGATCAAACTTTCTATTATACCTGGAGTATATTACTTCCTATATGGACTTTAAATCTTTTTTTTTCTTTCAGGTGGTGACATGTCTAAGAATGTGAGCCAGTCACAGATGGCAAAACTGAATCAACAAATGGCCAAAATGATGGATCCTAGAGTTCTTCATCACATGGGTAAATAGCAAATTGTTGCTAGTTGCTAATAGACAGTTTAATCTATAAGGATTTAGTTTTAATGACAAGCCTTCTGTTATGATATTAAGAAAATAAAGAAGTGTGATTTGAGGGAAATGGTCATCTGAATCTTAAGTTTAAGGGTTGTAATAGCACTGTATTAGCTGAGATTTTATTCACTCCTCTGCTATCACCTGTGATTTTGTGTGTGTGTTTTCAAGAATGATGAAGTGGTTTACCCATGTGATTTTTGAGCAAACTATTTAATGATCTTTTGCTTATGTTTGTTCTAGTGATCTTTTGCCCTATTTCTGGAAGCTGGATATTTTTAATGATGGGATTTTGAAATTATATAAGGATTTTGAACCTCAGTTCCACTTTTACTGTCCCTTAAATTTTCTAAACCTCACTTTCCCCTTCTGTAAAATCACAGATAATATGTTATCAGGAAATTGTGACAACTAAGTGAGCTAATATATAGAAAGCATTTATTAAAATTCTGGGCATATAGTAGATGTTCAATAAATGGGAAATTCTTTGCTTTCTGTAAGTCTGGTGAAATACATCCCTGCCCCTCTCCCCCCTCCCCCGCTCCCATTGATTTCTTTTTATGTAACTTAACTAGTTACAGTAAGACCCTTTTGGACTTGCCAAAAAGAAGTTTTTGTTTAGATTTATTGACTGTGTGACAGGTCCTATTCTAAGATCTTTTCATGTATCATTTTTTTTCATTTATTCTTTACAATAAGTCAATGAGGTAGATGGTTCATTCTCTTTTATAGATGAGGATACTGATGATAATACAAATTTTTAGTTGGTATGTTCTTTAAGGCTGATGACTAAATTGCAGTCAGAACCTAGTATTTTTCAGAAGTTAAAGTACTTATTAGGCAAAAAGTAATAAATGTTTCAAGTTCTGTTTAATAATTATCTGTTTTTAACTCTACTTTCACTCTAGGTGGTATGGCAGGACTTCAGTCAATGATGAGGCAGTTTCAACAGGGTGCTGCTGGCAATATGAAAGGCATGATGGGATTCAATAATATGTAAAGAAGATGCCTTAATATAAACTGACTCAGTTGATTACATTATTTGCTGAGACCTCAGAGTTTCCCTCCTTTTTTGCAAATTGGGGGAAAAAAGAGTATTTTTCTTGCCTATCTTGCCCTTCTTTTTCTTCTCATCCCTTTTCTCCCTTCTTTTCTCTTCCTTCCCTCTTCCCTCCCTCCCTTAAATGTAAGGGAGGAATATATGGTTTTTGTGAAAATCATTATATTTTTGCTTTAGATTTTCTTCTGTTTTCACCATCATAACACTTCTTAAGTTAAACAAATCATGATGTAAAATTTTAGTACTGAAAGGTTTTTAATTGTTTTAAAGGACATTTGTAAACAGTCCTGGTAAGTAGTTACATGATGTCTCAATAAAAGTGCTGTAAAATAAACTTCCAAGTGGTTATAAGTTAAGGGGTTGTTAACTTTCTTTATGGTTTAAAATGATCAGTGTATCATATAAAAAAGTCAACAGAAAAGCCAATAGATACATGTAATTTAAAACTATGCCTGGAAATATACCTTTAATGGGAAATATGGTAGAGTAACTTAACCATGTGCATTAGAAACTTTTGTTTAACTTAGAATAATTAACATAATTTTGCCATAGAAAATCTTAACTCTGCCATTTAAATCAAAATTTAGAATTTGGTTACAGTCACAGCATATAATGTTTTGTATATAACTTGCATTTTTTAACCTATTTTTGAAGCCTTATTGGCAATCTTTGGTTATTTTTAAAGCCACTTTTGTTATGTTTCTTACATACTGAAAATCAACTTGAAGAAATTGATATGCTTTAATGATAATAGCTAATGTGTAGATCTGATGGGAAAATTTAATTGCAAATATTAGGCTGTCACTATTATATATTAAAAATAATGAGATGGCCAGGCATGGTGGCACATGCCTGTAATCCCAGCACTTTAGGAGGCAGAGATGGGAGCATTGCTTGAGGTCAGGAGTTCAAGACCAGCCTGGGCAACATAGCAAGACCCCATCTCTACAAAAAATTTAAAAATTAGCCTGGCCTTGTGGCACATGCTTGTATTCCTGGCTATTCTGGAGGCTGAGGCAGGAGGATTGTTTGAGCCCAGGAGTTTGAGATTACAGTGAGCTATATAATTGCACCACTGTGCTATAGCCTGGGTGACAGAGTGACCTGTCTGGTTATTGGTTACCTTGAATTACTGCATAGTTCATTTACAACAATTGCTTTTAAATAAATTATGGAATTGAAAATACTATTATAGAATAATTATTATTCCTATTCATTTTTGACATGATGAAGATAATAGGTATGGTGTAACAATATATTTTGAATTAGGGTGAACTGATCTTCAGCAAAGGATTAATTTGTAGTAGTAGGAGACAATGAAAAAAATGGCTAGTTTTTATGGTATTAATTTTTTATGACTGAAGTGTTTAAAAAAGGTCTTATAAGCCAAAGTATCTTTAAAAAATAATTACATAAAGAATGTAACTGATTTTCGTGTTTACTTGGGCATAGATTTTATATCCCAATAGTTTTTTCACCAGCTAAAGGCAAGAATAACCCTATAGAACATTGTATACCGTGTAAAAATGATGTATCTTGTGATCTGTGGAAATGTTATAGCAAGGTCCAGCAATAGAAATTTGACAATAGAGAAAATATTGTTCTCCAAAGTAGTTTGTAATTAAACTGATGCATACTACCTTTTCTCAGTACACATTTTTGTGATTTCTATTCTTGGGTTATCAATTTTGCATTTTAACCAAAAAAGGAAAATGAGACCTTTGGCCATAATAAACTTTATGGCTTCAGTCATAGTGTTAAATATCATTGTGTCTGGCTGAGTGTGGTGGCTCACACCTATAATCCTAGCACTCTGGGAGGTTGAGGTGGGAGGATCACTTGAGGTCAGGAGTTGAAGATCAGCCTGAGCAAGAGTGAGACTCCATCTCTACTAAAAATGGGAAAAAAAATTAGCCAGGCAACTAAAAATAGAAAAAAATAGCTGGGTGTGGTGGCTCACCCCTGTAGTCCCAGCTACTCCAGAGGCTGAGGCAGGAGGATTGCTTGAGCTCAGGAATTTGAGGCTGCAGTGAACTATGATGTCACCACTGTACTCTCTACCTGGGGTGACAGAGTGAGACTCTGTCTCAAAAAAAAAAAAAATCAAAAAAAACCAAAAAGGAAATTGAACACCCTACTTTACTTCCCCCCTTCATATTTAAAAAGAAAATTGATTTTATGGCTAGGCATGGTGACTTACACCTGTAATCCCAGTACTTTGGGAGGCTGCAGGAGGTTTGTTTGAGGCCAGGATTTCAAGACTAGCCTGAGCAAGAGCAAGACCCTGTCTCTACAAAAAAAAGAAAAATTAGCCAGGCATAGTGGTATGCACCTGTAGTCCCAGCTACTTGGGAGGCTGAAGCAGTAGGATCACTTGAGCCCAGGAGTTTGAGGTTGTAGTGAGCTATGATCAAGCCACTGCACTGTAGCCTGGAAGACTGAGGAAGACCCGGTCTTAAAAAAATCAAAAATCAATTTCTTAGCTTTTTGATATCTGATATATTTCCCAACTTTACTAGCTAGCTATCATATCACTGTGATACCACATTAAATTTTCCTGAGTGTTATTGTTTCTTTAATATATACAAACATAAAACTAAGTACAGGTTCCTTAAGCTTACAGTGCTTATGTAATTATAAAACAAAAACGAATTTAGAAATTAAATATCAACAAACTACAAAACCAAGATGGCAAATTAACAATTTAAATGTGGTCAATGTCAATGTTCTCAAAGTATCATATTTGCTGGCATATAAAATATAATGCTGTATATATGCATAATGCATTGCAGTTTTATGGAGGAATTTTTGGGAAAAAAGTGCTTTTTACAATGTAATAAATGTGTTACACAGACTATTATTTTGTTCAAATAAATACAGTATATTACAATGTGAAAGGAAGTCCTCAGTTCTGATATGCAGTAACATTGTACTAACCTTGAATAAGAAATATAGTGTCACATAACTAAAAAGAAATATAGTGTTATAAATGAGTACTGACAAACTAGTGGCAACAAAACCAGGAAATTTACTCGAGCTAAAGTCCTATATCATGCATATTAATGTAAAGGTAAAATTAATATATTAATATTTCAGTGAATTTAGGAGGTCTAAAAAGTAAACCATAATATACAATAAATTTGAATAAATTTCTTTTACAGGTAGCTCAAGTACATATAAGCATATAAGCAAATATTTTGGTGAAAAATGGAACAAACTGTTTAAAAATGCGAAGGAATTTCAACTTGATGGTTGGATATACAGTAAAAGTATTTTATTATTTGAATAGAGAGAGTAGCCAAAGAATTTGAATAAGCTCTAATGAAAATAACTATGTCAGTGAGAATCATGATTAAATATTTAAATATAAATAATTATTGATCTTCCTCAAAACATAGAAATGGTTATTAATAAAACCCAGTAAATAATCATATCCAAAACCAGAAAGCCATCATCACAGCTTGACTCTGGAGATTCTCTTTATCACTGGCATTGATTGGATTAGAAATTGAGTCATTACCTTCAAAATTCTCCAAATCCCAGTGACCATGTTCTAAACAATAACGTGCTCTGCATGCAGCTTGAACCTGATGCCTTTTTTGCTTTTGAATCCTAAGTTACTGGAATGATGAAATTACATATCAAATGCTGGGACATTAATTTAAACTTTACCTAAATCAGTTTTGTAGCCTGTGGCTTGTGATTTTTGTAAAGTAGTTAATAGATGTGATGTGAAATTTGCTATGATAATTTTTCCCCACACTTTGCCAGGAGGATAAGTAACAATTTGTGTTCAGTGTTGAGTAGTTGCTCACCTAAGCCCTTAAGGCCTTGTATTAACCTCTTACCTGTAATTTGGGTATATTGAGTACAAAGTAATTTTTTGATTCTTTTAAAGTAAAAATATACCTTGTAAGCTGATAATTATGGCACTTCTTTTATTAATGTGCTGACTGCCACACAAGTTCTTTTGAATTTGGCATGCATATGCTACTTTTTGCAGTTCCCTTATTACTTTTCTCTCTCTTTGTTTGAAATCATCATTTGAAGAGCATGTTATACCTTTTAGCTTCACTTGGCTTAAAAGAGTTTTCTCATTAGTCTAAAACAATGCATTTCCTGGTACCACGTTGGATCATAAATGGAAAAACAGTCAAGAAATTGCTCAGTAGTACTTGTAAGATGGATAATTCAAATGATCCTAACACTAAGAAATTGCCCTACCTGGGCCCTGAGGCTCCTCTGACACTGCTGCATATAAGCTTTTCCTACTCAGGGGAAGGCAGTCTGTGACTGTGATCTATTTTTCATAAGCAAACTATGCTAAAGTTTTGTGAGCCTCTTTCCAGAGAGAAGACCCTATCTTCATCAGGTGAAAACATATAATGTATGCATATTTGGATATTTCAGGAATCATGTTTGCTTGCTTTTTATGTTTTTATAAATAGAGAAACTTGCTCCTTAGTGACCTCCCTCCCCAAAAGGTAGGAATTATTATTGGATATCGTCATTGGCCCATACTTTTTGACCTTGGGAAATCAATTAAGGGGTTCGTAATCTCAAGTGTGGCAGAAGTGGTACAAGAAATAGCATGTTTCTTAACAGGCCACTTGATAGGAAATAGGAGTGTGAAGCCCTTTAGGTGATGTGTGTCCCTTGATTTTCTGCAATTTCCTTCTTACTGTATTAAAAAAATATATGATCTTGCCCTGAGAGGCAAGATCTTAATTGTGATCTTTAAAGATCAATAATATAATTCTTTAAAGGATTACACTGCTCTCCAACATTGAGATTACTGAATTTAGGCATAGCGTGCAAAGAAAGCTAGTATTTTATGACTAATACCATATAGAAAATTCTGGTAGCTGAATATCAATAGTGTATTCTCACCACACCCCCGACCCATACCTGACCAAATTTCAATTAACAAACCAAATATGTTTACATAATGTCAAATGAAAAAGTTTACTTGGTATTTTCATCTGCTTTTTACATACAGGGCCTTCTAGCTTATTAATGGCTATTCCTTATAATAGACTTCAGAAAATAAACATACTTTACTCATTTCCATCTAGATCTTTCTAAATATCACACTCTCCTTTGGTCTAGAAATTTCCTGCCTTCTAGCATTTAATGGTCTATTTTTGACATTTTCATCCTCAAAGGGGCAGAGTAGCTAAGAGTATAGGTTCTGGAATCAGACTGCCTGGGTTTGAACCCTGGTTCTGCTGTTTACCAGCTATGCCCTCGAGTAAATTACTTAACCTCTCTGAGCCTTTGTTTCCTCATCTATAAAATGTCAGTAACTATAGCAGTACCTCTGAGTTGTTGTGAGGAAGAAGAGTTAATATGAGGAAAGCCCTTACCACAGTACCTGGCATATTGGGCTCCATAAGTGAAGCTACTATTGTTATTTAATAATTTCTTTGATAAAATCTTTATGCTTAGAATCAACCTAAATGCATTTTTTATCATCTTTTTTCTTGTGTATCATTTTTGATGAAAATATATTCTATTTGCAGGATAGGATAACCTGAAAATATTCTCTCTCTCTCCCCCCCTCATACATACATATATATATGTATACACACACACACACACAGCTATGTTAAAACCACAGCCATGTCTTGTTTATTTAATGAACATTCCTGGTTATCAAATTTTATTCAGATTTATTTTCCCAGCCTTACACAGAAATAGGTAGATCTAAATTTCCCTTTTTAGCCCTATATGCTCCATTAAATGATTGAATTTAGACCATAATTATGTTTTCAAGAATATAAGTTATAATAATACTTGAATTTACTTTTTGTCAGAGTGAGAAGTGAAAAACAAAACGTTTGAAATGTTGCTTTGTTGCCTACTTTAGTAGAGCTGTAACAGTTTGGAAATAATGACAAAAATGCAAATGCCCAAAATAAAACCATTAGTATTTCTATGCTTTTATGTTGCTTTGAGTTGTTGATTTGTAATAAACTGTTCTTCAATTACATATTTGTGTTAAAAATATCTTTTTGGGAAATATTTCCATTTCATGTTGGAATATAACTTGCAGTTTGAATTTTCAGTAAACTAAGAAATATACTTGTAAACCATAAAAATACATTCTGCTTCAGCAGTGAAAATTTTAATTTTATGTTTGCCAGTTTGGAAAATGAAATCATGCAATTATAAACATTCCACAAATTTTTAATAATAAAGATTGTTGATTGCCTTTCTGGCCAGTAAGAGGGAAGAAATTTTGAATACATATAATATAGAACTCTGTTGTTTATGAAGGCCAATTCGTGAAGTCTTTAACAATTGGCTCTCTATTTTTGTTTTCAATTTATTACAGAGTTTGGTTTTGCTGTTTTGGACTGTCTCAACCCCTTGCTAATGCCACCATACAGAATCAGATCATGTTACTAACTTGTTTACTTCCGCAGCAACCTAATTTGATTTTATTACAAGAATATAGAGCATTATGGATTTCCAACCAGTTTTTAAAGTACAGGTAGTCTTCAAATGATTGTTTTTAAGGTTTTTGGTTTTGTTTTTAGATTCTGATAGTTAGAAGTAGGATAGAACATGTACAAGAATATTAGACAGAGGTAAGGAAAAAGAACTTTTGCTCAGAAGATAAAAGAATATTTAAGGCTGTCAGGGAGTTGGACCTGTTAGTGCCATGCTCAATAATATATAGTAGGTCATCTACAGGGAGAACTATGAAACACTGAAGAAGGAAATAGCAGAGGATGTAAACAGGTGGAAGAACATACCATGCTCATGGGTCGGCAGAATCAACATTGTCAAGATGTCTGTACTACCCAAAGTGACCTACGGAGTCAATGCAATCCCTATTAAAATACCATCATCATTTTTCACAGATATAGAAAAAATAATTTTACACTTCGTATGGAACCAGAGAAGACCCCAATAGCAAAATCAATCCTCGGCAATAAAAACAAAATAGGAGGGATCAATTTATCAGACTTCAAACTATACTACAAGGCTATAGTAATTAAAACATCTTGGGACTGGCACAAGAACAAGGACATTAACCAGTGGAACAGAACAGAGAACCCAGATATAAAACCATCCTCGTATAGCCATCTAATCTTTGACAAAGCAGACAAAAACCTACACTGGGGAAAAGAATCCTCATTCAATAAATGGTGCTGGGAAAACTGTATAGCCACATGTAGAAGACTGAAACAGGACCCACACCTTTCACCTCTCACAAAAATCAACTCACACTGGGTAACAGACTAGAACCTTAGGTGTGAAACTATTAGAACTCTAGAGGAAAACGTTGGAAATACTCTTCTAGACATTGGCCTAGGCAAAAAATTTATGAAGAAGACCCCAAAGGCAATCACAGCAGCAACAAAAATAAATAAATGGGACCTGATCAAATTAAAAAGCTTCTGCACAGCTGAAGAAACTGTTAAGAGAGCAAACAGACGAACCACAGAATTGGAGAAAATTTTCGCAAGCTACACATCCGATAAAGGGCTGTTAACTAGAATCTATTTAGAACTCGGGAAAATCAGCAAGGAAAAATCAAACAACCCTATCAAAAAGTGGGCAAAGGACATGAACAGAAA
>CAUYPO010032904.1:0-99799 GCA_963574435.1 Cheirogaleus major | reverse complement strand
GGGTAGGGCTTATATTGTGCAAATGCTTAGAAATCCTGCTAGGGCTTATTTTATGGGTAGGTCTTATTTTCAGGGAAACATGGTAGTAATTAGATTTACTAATAAGCATATACAACTATTCAGATCCATAAAAGTGAATGAGATTACTGAAAGACTTTTCTCCATCTTCCACTTCTGCTATTTTAGTCAAAGCCACTTTATCCTTTACCTTATCTATTTCAGTCAGTAAAGAACTGAGCACTAACCTTCTTCTCTGCTTCCATCTCTGGCCACTTACTCCATTTTCCACACAGCAGCCAGAAAGATCATATTGTGTCACTCCTCTACTTATAAAAATAATAAAGCTTCCCACTACACCCAGTAAAACTCACACTCTCCACTATGTCCTAGGATCTAGACCTCATCATAAACCACTTCACTTCAGTTATCCTGGCCTTTTTATCTTTCTAGAATGATGCCAGCTTATTCCTCCCCATAATTTTTGTGCTAGCTCTGTTCTCTACCTGGAAACCTTTCCTTTAAATCTTCCATGGAAGGCTTTTCTGTCATTTAGATTCAACTAAAATACCATCTCTTTAGAAATGCCTTTCCTGACCACAGAGAGTATTTTAAAGGAGCACATTTTCACTCTGATAACAAAATTGTACTTTGTTACCCTAAGTACAACTGGGCTTAGGATATGTATGTATGTTTGAGAAATATTTACAATCAATAGCACTGTCATCCAAAAAAATGTCACAAATTTTTTATCGACTATTCCTTAGCATTACTTAGTATTTTCCTGTGGATTCTTTTTTCTTTCATGGTGCACTTAGGCACATACAGACCTATGTTTTAATGAAATTGTATCCTGTGCATAGAAAGCATCCATCTCCTGAAGGAGGTGGGTACACGTTGCCTAGCAGTCTGTCCCAGTAACATGAATTCTAAAACTTCTATGACTAACTGCTCTAGGTGAGATATTCCATACTACAGTTCATTAAAGACAAATGGAAAATTGAAAAATGCAGGTGGTATGCTATTTTTAAATACAGATGTGCAAAATTGAATGACTAAGAAGAAAATTCACAAACAACTAAAACATTCAAGAATCAGAGTAGTCCAGGCACAGTGGCTCACACCTGTAATCCTAGCACTCTAAGAGGCTGAGATGGGAGTATTGCTTGAGCTCAGGAATTTGAGCCCAGCCTGAGCAAGAGTGAGACTCCATGTATACTAAAAATAAAAAAAAATTAGCCAGGCGTCATGGCACATGCCTGTAGTCCCAGCTACCCAGGAAGCTGAGGCAGGAGAATTGCTTGAGCCTAGGAGTTTGAGGCTGCAGTGAGCTATGATGACACCACTGCACTCTAGCCCAGACAACAGAGCAAGACTCTGTCTCAAAAAAAAAAAAAAAAATCCAAGTAGATATTCCCAAGGCCACAGTCACCCTCATAGTTAATTAAACAAGTGTAGCTCTTAGAAGTAATCAAGGTTATCTCTTAGAACTGAACAGGTTTAGCTCCTCTGTGGTACACAGCATAGCACAGAGATTGTCACTCTCTGCTTAATTGCTGTATTTACATGTGCCAGGACCTTCAGGGAAGCTGGCAGCTCCCTTGAATTTCTAGCCAGTGGTCATGTGCCTATATGTTAAACTTCTTAGAAAATATACCACCTGCCAGGAACATTTTATAGAGATATAATCTATTTGTGTTTTGACAGCCATATATAGAAGGCTAATGATGCTTTTTGATCAATTTCCATGATATGATATTCAATATGGGGAGCAAGATCCATTATCATCCATATTCCAATCAGTCTTCTATGTCAGACCCTTTCAGGAAAAGTTTTCCACCCATATTTTCCAAATGTCTAATATTATACCTCTGACAAATACTGTTTCTGCTTGGCTATTTCAGCACTTTTGTGTAATGGAAAATTTCACAAACACTTGCAAGAAATCTTTGTGCCCTTGGTTGTCCGCTACGTCGATCTCATGGAGTCTTCCATCGCCCAGTCAATTCACAGAGGTTTTGAGCAAGAGACATGGCAACCTGTCAAGTAGGTATCTTACCTAGTGTCCACAGAGCATCTGCCTCTTCAGTCCTGACCTTATGACTTTCCACATGGCCATCTATAGTTATTGCTTATGGTCGTCCCTTCCCACGTTGTTTGTTTCTTTACAGGAATATCGCCAACAGTCTTCCCAATGTAGCTCTTCCAAAAGTTCCAAGTCTGCCTCTTAATCTTCCACAGATTCCTAACATTTCTACTCCTTCGTGGATGGCTTCTTTATATGAGTCCACGTGTGTATTCCTCACTTATTTCCTGGTGGTGTGTTAGCTAGTGCATGGCCTGCGCTGTGTTCTGTGCAGATGTGTTTAGATTGCATGGCATTTATTCATGTTGGTTGAGGAATACTGCTTTTGGTTGATTCGTTTGAGTGTTTTAAGCCAGTAAGCTAAGCTTAGCATATTGATGATAAATGATGTAGCTTAAAAAGTAAAGAACACACTGGTTTAATGTAGTTCATGCATAATCTATGGGGCAGGAGTCATTTTATGATCCAAGTTGTAGACTTTACTAAGTGATATAACCAGAGTTCTCCTTATGTAGACAATCAGAGAAGTAAACAGTATTTCAAGGATTCTTAGTTGGCTCCAGCCTTATTGCTGCCCACATGTACATCGTGTACATGTAGGAAACCATTGGAAGGATGGTTTCGAGAATATAATATTTTCTCTTTTATATCTTCAACTTTAAAGAAACAGGATTGCACCTTTCAGGAAAGGGATTATCCTTTATTTGCCAACACTGGGAAGTTCTTTTGTTCTTTTCATATATCAGTTGGTACACCTTGTTATTTTAAAATAATCTTTACTTTGTTACAAACCACATTTATGAACTTCACATTGTGACAAACCTCCCTATGGCAGATTCAGTAACTAAAAGTTATTAAAGTGAAAAGTTGTGGACTTTGAAATCGATCAGGCCTGAATTTAGACTTTAGCTTACTATTTGTAAGTCTTTCTTAGCCTCAGTTTCCTCAACTCTAAAATGGTGTGACAGCTAATTTAAAGATATTTTTGTGAGGATTAAAAAACCTCTATAGAACTATTTGGCACATCCTAGGCTTTCACAACGTGATAATCACTACTATTCTACATTATTATTGTTTTTATTATTACTGTCATCATTATTATTCATGACTTTATAGTTTTTAAAACTACGAGCCTCACCACAATTAGAACTAAGTATTAGTCCTGGTTTACAAAGGGGAAAACTCAGACAGGCAGTTACATGCCTTGCCCAAGATCTCATGAAGTCAGCTAGAAAGCATTATAATTAGAAGAAGAAAATTAGTTTCCATTTATCGAGAATTTACTGTGTTCCATGTACAATGCCAAGTTCTTTATCTTGTTTAATCTTTATAACAACCTTATGAAATAACTATCATTATCCCCATGTTACAGTTAAGGAAAGGAAGTCATAAAGAAGTTAAAAAACAAAACTTGCCTAATGTCTCACAGCAAGTAAGTGACAAAATTTGAACCCAGGTTTACTTCACTACAAAGTCCTCCTTCCTATCTTTAATGTATTTTGCTTCCAGAGAATATAGTGGTTAAGACTTGCTACTTTCCACCTATCCCAGCACTAGCTGTCAAATCTATACCCAGTCAAATATGCATACAATCAAGAAGAGAAAGGAAGCCTGTAATCCTAGCACTCTGGGAGGCTGAGGCGGGAGGATCATTTGAGCTCAGGAGTTAAGAGACCAGCCTGAGCAAGAGCAAGACCCCATCTCTACTAAAAAAAAAAATAGAAAGAAATTGGCTGGACAACTAAAAAATATAGAAAAAATTAGCTGGGCATGGCGGCACATGCCTGTAGTCCCAGCTACTCGGGAGGTGGAGGCAGGAGGATCGCTTGAGCCCAGGAGTTTGAGGTTGCCATGAGCTAGGCTGACGCCACGACACTCTAGCCCGGGCAACAGAGTGAGACTCTGTCTCAAAAAAAAAAAAAAAAAAAAGAGAGAAAGGAAGGACCAAGAAAGAAAATAGTTACTTATAAAATAATTTGGCAGTATTTCTCCAAGTTAAATGTCATCACTGTATTCATAATACTTACTAGGATATTATGTTACATGTGAGTCTTTTGCTTACAGGCAAATGCTTTGGGCCATTATAGTGTGTAGAGTGGTGTCTGTGTGTGCTCAGGAATTACCTAGGAGGTATAATGAACCTTTTCTAAGTATATGATTTTTTTGTACTTCTTTATATTATTTTATAATTTAACTTCTTCCTCATTTCTCATCTCAACAGCCTTGATTTTAACCAACAAAACTATCACGAACATAATCCTTAAAATTTAGTTTTCTTATTATTACTATTTTATTAGCTTTGAGATCTGTATGAACCCTAAATCCTTTATTATTGAGGATCCTTCTTTTTTTCTTTTCTTTTTTTTTTTCCTGAGAGAGTGTCACTCTGTCGCCCTGGTTAAAGTGCAATGGTGTCATCATAGCTCACAGCAACCTCAAACTCATGGGCTCACGTGATCCTCCTGCCTCAGCCCCTAAGTAGCTGGCACTACAGGTGTGTGCCACCATGCCTGGCTAATTTTTAAATTTTGTGTAGAGGTGGGATCTCACTGTGTTGCTCAGGCTGGTATTGACCTCCTGACCTAAAGCAGTCTTCCCACCTCAACTTCCCAAAATGCTGGGAAGTGCTGGGATTACAGGCATGAGTCACACCTACCCAAGGACCCCTTTTTAAAATCATCTGAGTCTCAGGAGAGGAATCATGACAAATTGGGATTTTGTAAATAGTGATTGTAATTTCACCATTCTGGGCAAATTAAAAAAACAATGTATCTTACAAATTGATGATTATTATCTTTACCCGCCAAGGTTATCCACATTAGGTTCTTTGTCAGAGTGCTTGTAATGTCATGATGTTATTACAGCTTGTTTTTTGAAGAGTGAAGCATTAAATAACAAGAAATATTTCTATTTAACCTAAAGATTGAAAGTACAACTACTGATTATGTGAGAAAAATATAAAAGTAATCATGGGTTTGAAGACACATCCCTACCTACTAACACATAATTCAGGTTAAGAGGTATATATAAAATCTGTATATAAAATCTTCATTTTGGGTTTTTTAGCTTGAGAAATGAATGCCATTATGGTAAGTTTCGTGCTGGCATTTTAAGGAAATTTTCTCAAAGTCCATTATTCACACTAGAATTTTTTAATCTGTTAATAATACCTTTAAGAATAGGTCACTGATTAGAAATAATTTTAAAATGAAAAAGCTCTGAATAAATTGTAGGTTATATACACCAACTCCAGAGAAAGCCTATTTACGTTTTTTAATCTATCTAGTTAATTATAACAAACACTTGTTATCTTAATTACATTTCCAATTTAACACATTTATTGTGTAGCATCTTAGCATAGAATCTTACCATAGCCTAAAACAAAAGAAAAATATATCTATATTCTCTATAAAGATTTAATTGTCACATAGTATGAGAAAGTCAATTTTTAATAGAATTCTGCCTTTATTATCTGAGACTTTGTTTTGACAGTTGTATTGTCACTGTGTTGTTAAAGAATGCATACATTTCAAATAGTTATATTTCTCCAAAGTACAAAAATTATCAGAAGCAGATTTGTTTCTTTGTCAGTTGTATTCAATTACTCTTAAAACACAGGTCCTCTGATCTACCAAACTGTACACTGTGCATTTATAAGGAGATTTTGCTTGGTCATTTTTTTTTCTTTCATTTTTATTATACATATGGCAAAAGGAGAAGTAAAGGAAGAGTTTTTCAAACATCTTCACAATAGCATCAGCATAGTGTTGTCTGGTTCTTTTATTTAATGCATTATATTTAGTACACTTACGGCACTGAATATTAAGGTGAGGAGATAGTGAGTAAATAAATGGGAAGTGCTCACTGCTTTACTGTGACTGGTCCCTTGAGAACTTAATTCTGAGGGCCTCTTGGCTAGACAAGGAGATCAGGAGGAATTATTGGCAGAATGGAAGAAGAAAAGCAATGTAGGTTGGTGATAGAGCTGAGATGATGCTGAGGCCAGAGTGAGGGGAGGAAATAAGCTTTTTTTTTTTTTTAATTAGCTAGAACAAGAGGTGATCTTTTTAAAAGCTAGCTAATTAAGATATATTTAGCCAAAAAATGTAGTAGTTTAAAACTAGTTTATTCTTGATAAAACTCCTCCATTACGCCATTATGATAAAGGACTTTATTTCTTTAATTTTCTTTTGCAAACTAAAAATATAAAATTTAGGTTCGTATATGTGAAGCAATTGTTGGAAAGCTGAGGACAAAGGAGTCATATGGCAGCTGGGTTTTTTGTTGTTTGCTTTTTCTTTTGTGCTCCATTACAGTTAAGTTTCTATATGTTTTAATGCAGGAATATTTTACTTTCAAAACATCTGCTTCCATATAATGGAAAAGTAATAGCATTATCTTTTGCCCAAATATGTACTCTTCTGTAAATTACCTTCATACATAGGGTGATAGAACAGCCACCTAGAGTAATTTTACCACAGTAGTGAATGCATAGCAAATCTTGGCTCCACAGTGAGGTATAAGGACCTGAAATACATGACTTTGTTCCAACTTCAGAGCACTGTGAATGTCATTTTTCTGCTAGACCATACCTTGTACTAAGTTTGGTTTTAATTATAAGCTAGAAAAGGCATAAAGCATTTCAAAATAAAAATAAAGATTTGCTTCTATACCTAGCCTGTTTTATTTTCAGTACCTGTAATACCTTTACCTGTTATTGGGAGATTTAGGGGCTCTATATGCTACACATCTGTAGATAGAGCCGTCATGATGACAGAGGCACGTGTGCATGAATAAAAGAGTCACTGTCATATGGATTTTCTTACATAAAGCATACTTTTCGGAATTTCTAAGAGAAAATATGTGTGTATTTATCCTAGAGATTGGTAAAGAACATTTAAAATGTTTGTTCTTAGGCACACAATTTATTTTCCTTAGGAGAATATCCTTACCTATTTTATCCCTTTTTATGAACCTTTACTACTATATTTATTTCTGTGGTGTTCACCTTGTCTTGCCTTATTAAGAAGTGAAAAGGAAGAATTAGAAGGCTGAATAAAGATTGGATCATTAGAGATTTTAGGTAGTATTTTTTTCACTGATGGCAATTGATACAGAAAGGGAAAAGCAACTCTGGCAGTCCACATAATTAATAGTAGGAGTTCATGATGTTCTTCATTTTCCTTTTTCTTCTAGCAATGGCTCAGCAACCTCAGAAGACCTTTTTTGGAAACTTGATGCACTGCAAATGTTTGTCTTTGATCTACACTGGCCAGAACAAGAATTTGCCCACCACTTAGAGCAAAGACTTAAACTAATGGCCAGTGATATGATAGAGGCCTGTGTCAAAAGGTAGACATGTATTTTCAAGTTGCTGCTTAATATGCCAGCACCCAATATGCTACTTTTCACCATGTACCTGTTATGTTATTGTCACAGGAAAGGTTTCAATATGCACTATTATTCCAAAATTTAATGGGCATTAATTAGGTTCTGTGGCCAAAAATCTGGGGCCCATATAATTGATGAAATTGGCCTGATACCTTTTTTCAGGTTTCCCAACTATTACCCTAATCAGTAGCACCCACATGATATTAATGATTGCTTTTGTGCTTATTGTTATCTCTCTGGGAATACTGTGCTTTAAATTCCCAAGGTAATATTTCCTGAGACATATGGGAAAGGTCTGTTAAGTTCTTTATGCGTTATGTCTGTGTGCTGTGTCAAAATATGATTAGCACCATCAGTTCTGGGATTATTCACTGCTATTTTCTATCCACATCAGATGAGTTCCAAGTACTATTGACATTCTTTAGAACTTACCCAGAAATAACTTGTGAGGTTTTAGATTCTTCCAAATGTGCTTTCATTATTTCTAATGAAAGTTTTATAAAATCAGCATTGCGTCCTAATTGGTCAAGCGTTTTTTCCATTGCCCAAGTTCATAATATATGCAAGAACAATGTCAGTCTGGCATGATTTTGGAAAAATAGTCAAAGACTGGTTGAAGCAATTGAATAACCCTGAAATTTTTAAACCAAGAAAAATTCTGTCTTTAGAATAATGTTCAGTGGCCCGTAAGCCCATCAATTAGATTATTTAACATATTTTTTAAAAATCTTCTGTAATTCTGATATATCAAGTCTGCAGATATTCATCAGATACTTTAGCAAAACCAATTCCAAATTGGCCATTATGTAGTTTCTTTCAAAAACCTATCTGCAGATAGAGATATTTGAAAGAGAATGTGAGTGACATAAAAGAATTACACATTGTCTGTTTTTCATTGACTGTAATGTTTTAGAGTTTCCTAGACTTGTGCTTTTCTTTTTAATTTGGTAAGCCCTCACACAGAGGATTCATTCTACTTTAATGCAGAGAAGCATGTGATTTTTTTTTTACTTAGAAATTAATTCAGGCAGTTAAGTGAAGCTGTGAGATGTTTCCCTTAAATGTGATACACTAGATATAACAAAAAGCTTCATTTGGGTATTGATATTGTCTGAGTAACTGCATAAAGCTGGGTTTCCTGTAAAATACCTCAGTCTGATCTTTTATTTGAGACTCCTGAAAAGAAGAGCATCCCACCCTCTGGCTCCCAAGCACTGTCACACTGCTTACTCCCTATTTGCATGTTTTAAATTAGCTTCGTGTAGTGTTGATTTCATTTTTACAAAGCAGGTGAGATGGTTGTCAGAATTTCTTACTCTGAATTCATGTTTTAATAACTAGAACAAGAACTGCATTTGAACTCAAGCTGCAAAAGGCAAGCAAAACAACTGACTTGCGCATTCCAGCTTCTGTGTGCACAATGTTTAATGTATTAGTCGATGCCAAAAAGCAAAGCACTAAACTCTGCGCCCTGGATGGAGGACAAGAGGTAAGCACAGTGTGTGCCACATAGGGAAATGCAGCACAGGGTGCCCTGGCAAGGGGAAATGCTGTTTCCAGAGGGCACTCCCTTCACTGGATTAAAAAAGACCAAGTTCTCTACCACCAAATGTTTGATCTTTCCTTTACTGTAATAATAGAATGCCTTTTAACATTTGTTCTTGTCAGTTTCTCCTATTTTATATAAATACTGCCTAAAATTTTACAATGGCCATTGACTTTTAGATGTACCTTTTAACAGCTTAGGTGTTGTGTATTTACATAAACCTTGCTTTTTACAAGCAAATGAGAAAGCTAGAAAGCTACCTGCTTTGTTTATACAAATCTAGAGTATCCAGAGTTTCCATCCATAAAAGCAAGCCACAAAAAAAATAGCATATGAAATACTTTATACAAAAGTTTCCATTTTTTAAAGATCAAGTAGAAACATACTTAAAATCTAGCCCTAGTTCTTGTCAATAAATAATCCCCTCTTTCATTTTTATTTATAATTTTGTTTGGTTTTATTTTCAGAAATACAGTTTCATTTTACTACATGATTTATTTTTGTTGAGAGTGATGATTGGGTAAAAACGGATTTATTTTTCTTAGATTATCTGTTTTAAGTTGACATTTTGTTGCCTTTTTTCCATTGTAATGACTTTTCATCATTTCTTTGTTCTTCTTTTATGTTCACTTTCATCATCTTTTTTCCCAACCCATGGCATGATCCATCCAGTTTGGTAGTCAGTGGGTAAGTCTCATTTTTTTTTTTTTTTTGTAAAAGCACATTTTTCATTTGAGTTATTATTTTTGTAAATGTTTATTTTTTATTTTCATCTTTTCATATTAAACTAATATAATTAACTCCATTTTCAGATACTTGTCTTCTGTGTGTGTACATATAAGGCTAACAGCTTACTGTAATGTAGCAATAGCCCAGAGACTCATTAAAACACTGTAAATACTAAATACCTTAAATAATGTCAAGGGTAATCTTTCTTCCATGTTAGGCTACAGAATCTACAAACTACTCTTCAATTTTTAAAGATAAAATTATTTAAAACCAAATGTATTCACCTTCTTTTAAGTTGAAATCAAAATAAATTTAGAAGCAGAGAGATTAACATTTTCAAGCATATGTCTATAGTATACTTCCATTAATCCCAGAGGAGTTTAGAATTTGGGGCTTTAGATGACATACAGGATAACCCCTAAATTCTTGGACCAAGAGGCCACACCCAAGGTCACCTCACACAGATGAATCCAATAGTGGACTTCAGTGAGGCCAAGCCCACCCGTGATAGTCTTTCCTCCCACTCATGGCCTGGGTTGTAACCAACATCAGACGTGGGGAAGAAGCAGGCCTGTGTGGTGAGACTTTCACACTCCCCCAAAAAAAGTTGTCCTGAAGTACCACCCCAGAATCTCTAAGGCACATGGTTTGAAAACTTTCATCATACAGGACTGACTAGATTATACTTTTCTTTTTGTAAATCAAAATATTTTTGTGTTGTATGAATAGGTTAAATCTTACAAGTCTTACAGTTGACAAATAGGAGTCAGACTCAGCATGACTCATATGAACTAACAATTCTCATCTAAGCAGAGGGTCTAGCTAACTGTGAAATAGCTGAGAAGGCGCGCTACTTGTGAATTTCATACCTGTTTAACCCATATATAGACAGTAGCTATTTGGCCATAATTTATATTTATGTATGTATACACGTTTCATTCTTTGAGCATTTTAGGAGGAAAACACGTATTTCTAATATCACAGCATACAACCTTACAAATATATTAAGTAACTGTTATGTAAGTGTTATATTATGTTCAGTAATTATCATTTTCTGATCACTTACAACATGATTTATTATCTCTAATTATCTAATGAGTGGGCAGCTGGCTTGGAAACCAATGGCTCCTGTCTACCTCCTCATGTTTTTTAACACCCAGACGTAAGCCTTTGATTGTCTGCTTGAGAATATTATCCTAAGTCTCTTCATAAATCCATTCTTTTCTCATTTGGTTTATAGAATCATCTTGCCTCTCTTCCCACTACTACCGAGTTTGTCTATTTGTTCTTATTTTGACATGCACTGCAGTACCTGACACGTAATAGGCATCGAGTAAATATTGGCTGAGTAAATGAACAGACTGATTTGTTGTCACTGCTTTAAAAATCCTCCTCTGTAGGAAACAGCTTACTCTAGTACTTAATAAAGAAAAACAGGCACACGCACACAGGACAAAATGACAAACATTGTTGCATTGTCGAATGATTCTTTACATTAATAGGTGGATGGTTTTGAAGAGTAATCTGCTACTGTTCATTATGTCTGCACCTGTACCTTCTCACCAGTGACAATTAGCTCCCCACAACTTTCACACAATTAATAATAGTTCAAAATGTGCAGGTGTAAAACCCATTAGCAACCCTGAAAAGTGGTAAACAAGAATCTCAATGCAAAAGAAGGATTTTGTACTTTGCTTTTTCTCTCCAGTAAATATACCACATAATTGCACAGGCTTTCCCTCTCTATATGTGCTAGGAGAAGTTTGGAATTGTTGCAAATCAGTACATACATTACATGTGCAGGTGATCCAGTGGACCCCATATTATAGAAAGTAGCAAATAAAATCATTGAAAAAAACTAGATTATTAGACAATTTGGAAGCATGTAAAAATATATACTACAGGGTTGTTACAAACACTACATGTACTCACTATTAAACTGGAACTTATCAATCAACACTGATATACACATACAGTAGTAAAACTCAACAGAAATCAAGCAGGTGGGGGGAAGAGGGGATGGGTAAATTCACACCTAACAGATACAACGTACACTATCTGGGTGATGGACACACTTATAACTTTGACTCAGACTGTACAAAAGCAATTTATATAACTATAACATTTGTACCTCCCGTAATATTCAGAAATTTTTAAAAAATGTAAAATATATGTATATATACTACACAGTTAAACATAACAGATATTTTTTAAATAATGTTTTTATCATTTCCTAAATTATAAAGAAATTACCTCTCTAAAATCTCTACTATATTTTTTCTGTCGTCGTCACTGAGATGGATCTTTCCCAACGTCTTACCCACAATGCAGTCCCCTCTATGCTTCTAAATTATGATTCTGTTTTCGTACATGCTTCATGATGATGCAAACATGCTCTGCTGAGACCCAGAATAGGGTTTAATGGAGTGATTAGTGAGTGAATGATCTGCTCAGGTGACAGCTGTGTGTAATGAGTCAGCAATCTCCGGCCAGTCCCTTAGGGACAGATGTTGAGATCACGAAACCACCACAGTGTTCAGAATCCTCGTTATCCATAACTGCACAAAAGCAGATGACTGCATGGGCTGTAAGCATTCATCTGCCCTCAGAGCCATTTCATCCCATGCTCCCTTCAGTTGAGGATGAGGATGAACACACATTAATGGGGCAACTCAGGGAAGCAGGGCCCCTTTTGTGCAGGATTCGTTCTCAGTTAAAGTAAAATGCTTCCATTTCTAGAACTAACAATCCAGTACCTTTAAAATTCATCCCAAGAAAACGTTCAAAATCTTTTAAGAAAGCTGGATTGCACGGCATTTCATTAGTGTTCATTTCTTGTTTGTTTGCATGAGAACAGTCAGGTGAAATGATGCTATTCACCTGAGTGTAGGGAAGCCAGGATTTCAGTCTGTGTCTAGTCTCTGTTTTCCCTGAGCTCCATGACGTAAGGATTCCTGAATGGTTCTCTTAATGTGAGTTCAGAGTCATCTGCTGGAGAAGCAGGGCACAGTTTACTTTTGAGCACAGATGTGGGGAAACTTACCTTAAGAATGAGCTGGAATTTACCAGAGCCCTAGTATGTAAGGTTATCACTCCAACTTGAAATATTCTGATTAAGGATTTTATAGACATTTATTGTTGGAAACAAAAACTTTCCAAATTTTTTCAAAAATATTATCTATTATTCTAAATGGAAAAAAACAAATATCCATTTTAGCTTAAATAATATAAATGTCTGTGCAGATAAATTATATTTTTACCTGTTTGTGATCTCTTTTTTTGGGTGTTTGTGTTTGTCTTTGAAAGCTATCCAGGTCCCCTGATGAGTAACTCTTTCTAGCTAACTTTCTATTACCTATAGGTAGGTTATTATCTTTGCAGAATGTCTATGTAAAATAAGAATGATCAGGCCACCTCCCCACTCCCACTTATGTTCCTAGACCACCTATAGCAACTGTGCAGCTAATGCAGATTCTGAAAGTTCTCAGCAGTTTTAAAATGGGTATAAGTCAAATCTAATTGGGTAAATTTATAATAGCAGAATCCCATATTATAAAAACGTAACAAACTTCATACGGTCTGGGTTTGTCCCCTAGGTAATACATTTAAGATATATATTTCTTCCTTCCTTTCTTTTTAACTCTGTATGTGTGTGTGTGTTTGTTTATTCATTCTTATTCTCTCTCCCTCCCTCCTCTTCCCCCTCCATTTCTCTTCCTCTCTGTTTATGGCTAGATCAGGTATCAAAGAAAGCAACAATCTAAAAGTATGTTTTATAGGAGAATTTCATGGCTCTTAGGGTTCATTGACTTCCCTGCTTTTTAATAAAATAGGTATAAACAACTTCTTTAGTGGAATATCACTTGATTTTAAGAATTGCCAGAATGTCTGGACACAGTGGCTCATGCCTATAATCCTAGAACTTTGGGATGCTAAGGCAGAAGGATCACTTGAGGTCAGGAGTTTGAGACCAGACTGAGCAAGAGCAAGATCCTATCTCTACAAAATGATAGAAAAAATTAGCCGGATATGGTAGCATGTACCTATAGTCCCAGCTACAGGGAGGCCAAGGCAAAAGGATTGCTTGAGCCAGGAGTTTGAGGTTGCAGTGACCCATGATGATATCACTGCACTCTAGCCAGGGTGACAGAGTGAAACCCTGTCTCTAAAAAAAAAAAATTGCCAGAATCAATCTAACCCAAAAGTTTAATATTTAGAAGCTCTATTATTTTATATCCAATAGCTTTCTGATGACATTTGATTACTTTGAGTTAGAAATGGAATTTATGACAGAGATAAACATTGAGGATAAGACACATTAAAGAACCTGTTTAGAGGTCTGGGTGCCTCAACCCCTATATGTTTTAGAGCACTTTCCATGTAAAAGGGAAATGAGAAGCTTGAAGCCCATATTCTGGATCCTTTTGCTGTTTTACTCCAAAGAGGATCCTCAGGCTGGCATTTAATTTCCTCTTGCTACACAGACACAGGTCTGGAGTGAGAAGAAGGATATGAAAGGAGAGTGGCAAGCCTGGGAGCCAGGCAGAGCCCATTTGCATAAGCTCCTCCACTCCCTGTCAGCTGTACAGCTTGCAGCCGGAGCTGGGAGGCCTTTTTTGTAAGTGTGTCTGTGAAGGGATTACACCCCTGACCAGCCAGTGTGCCGGAATTGTTCAGGGGGCCTCACATACGTTCACGTGAGGGGCTGCCTGGCTCAGAAAATTATTTAGACTGGATCAGAACCTTAATGACCAGCCAGCTTTTCTGGGTTCTTTTTCTTCTACCTTGTTTTTCTTTATTTTCTCCCCTTTTCCTTCTCTTCAAGCTATTCCAAAAGTAAAAGCATCAACATTACTGCAGAAGAAATCCACCCTCTGTGTTTGCATTCCATTTGTCCTCAGAGGGTCACAAATTTGGGAATCAGTAACGCTTTAAGTGAGACAGACAGGCTTTGGTGGGTGCGATATGTACCTGGAAAGTTCCATGTTTGTATGCGTGTGGTTAATTTTAGACCACTTGTCATTACGCACTCACACTCACATACTCACACACAGGAAAATAAAATAATTCAGATGCTCCAAAAAATTATGCTTGCTTTATTATTTATACAGTTAGATGATGATCAGTAACTGTCAAAGCCCTTGAGGAGGGGAGCAAAGTGTCATTCCAGAGTATTCCAAAGTAGACCTAAGTTGATGTTTTGTTTTGTGTGGAAACTTTGAGACATGTTTTTAGAAAAAAAAAAAATAGCTCTCAAAAACTTACATCTTAGGAAACCATTCAACCAGCAGCTAAGTTGGTCTAATGTTTATACTGACCTGAGTACTTTTACTCTTTGCATTTTGTTAGCTGTTCCAAGAAGCCTTGAACTATCAAGATAGGGTTAGTCTTTACAAGTCACATTTTCTCTGAAGTGGCTATTGGGGACAATCTGCTGTCAGATAAATGCTTCTAAAGGAAGAATTACTGTTTAAATGGATGTGCCTTCACAAGCCTTAGAAGCCCAGGCTCTGCTTATTTAAGAATGGAACCCTCTAGTATTCTCTAAAGAAAGCAAAAAAAAAGTCTTTCAGGTTTATTTTAAATACATCTTTTTTGTATTTACTTAAAGGCGTCTTTTTCATGAGGAAGCGGTAATAAAACTATGGGGAGTGAGTGCCGTTTCATTATACCTTTTATGGCCTATTAATTTGTTACCATCTATTCACCTTTGTTGATGAAATTTTAATTTTGCCCTTGCTTGAGCATATTGTAAGAATTGTATAAACTGCTGCTCCCGGTGCTGACAAAAAGGTCCTTTTAGAGTGAACAATTGGGAGCTCATTTTATTTCTAGAGCACATTTAAAATAACTTATGAATGAGAGTTGTCAGACATGAAATGCAGTATTAATTAAATCTTTTTCTAGTCTTTTTGCTTCTCCAGCTAAACCAACCCTTTAGAAAAATACACGGCCACCTTAATTATAGAGGAGAAGACAAAAAGTATCCTTCACATTCCTCTGCCTGAATAAGAATAAGAACTCAATTCATCTAAATAATAACCCCATTAGCTGCTTAACTCAACAGTGCACATGGGAAAATTTTCAAACCACAATGTAAAAAGTGTTGATTGGGTGGATCGTTTTCAAGGTTTTGTTCTTTTAATGTTCAAAATGATCATTTTAAGTAAATAGGATAGGTCATAACTAGTAGCTTTAGAGCATTTATGACTTATGACAAAAGTTTGTGTCCCTGTCAATTAATACATCTTTGTCTTTTAATGTCTAGCAACAGTACCATTCAAAAATAGATGATCTGATCGACAACACTGTAAAAGAAATCATTTCGCTACTAGTTTCAAAGGTAATGTATTATTTATTCATCTTTTTTAATCAAATTTCAAAATTTTCAATGGTATATTTCTAGAAATACCTGTCTTATGTTTCTAAATATCTAATTGAGAAATTGTAATTTAAAAGATTACCCAAAAAGTTTGAATTTTAAGAAAAGTTGTGAACAAAAAAAAGTATGAACACTGTGTCAACAACTTTTGATTTTTTTGTTTACAGTGAATTTTGGCTTGTCTTGCAATTGTCCTTTTAAAACTACCTCCTCCAGTTATACCTCATTATGCCACATTCACGTTCTGTTACTATTAGTTTTAACTCCAGGGCAGATTGGAGTTGTGGTGAGTCTTTGAATTTAGCCTGCTTGTCATGGTAACAGCACTGAGGCTCTAGATCTGCTCTTAGATACAGACAGAGAAAGCTGACAGGGTGGCGTCTGAGGTTCTCCACTCCTAGGAGCCTCCCAGGATTTCCTATTTGATTTATACTTGAAATAACTTTGACAAAAACTGTGATCTTTAATTGTATAAGTAAAGATGAAGTAATGGATGATTTAGATTCTCACTAAGATGTAGCAGACAGGCACAGGTGGCATTGGAGATCAGGGACTAAATAAGGAAATGAAGAGCGAGCCTGAGAAAGCACCAAGAGCTTAAAAGAGTGAGGAGAGAGACAAGGGATGTTCTGAGCAGCACTTTCATATGAGCAGATACATCCCTTGCTCTCGCAAGACTTCGTCAAAAAACCCCAAACCAGGCTTCATAAAACCACTGGAAGAATGTACAAGAAGCAAAGGAAAAACCACCCCCAATTTAATAACTGACAAAGGATATGTTATTTAGGTAAAAAAAGCAGAAATCCTCCATTAACATAAAAAAATTAAGCCTCATTAATACTTTAAGGAATGCAAAGTAACACTATAACAATGTACTATTTTTTCTAGCAAAATTAGCATAAATGTTTTAAGCTAATGCCCAGTTTTAAAAATTCCAGATAAGACACATTTCCCATATAGAGGAGTATAAATTATTACAACCTTTCTAGAAGATAGTTTGGCAATATATCAAACACCTTAGTACCCTTTTACCTTTTTACATTTTTTCTTACTACTGAGAGAGAGGCACAAAATATATATACACACGTCAATATTTACCACATTTTGTCTAATCAAAATTTGGAAACAAATCTCTAACATGAGGGAAATGTAAATTATGGGACATCCATATTAAGCAACTATGCTTACAAAGACTATTAATGATAAAGGAAAGGTTTCATAATATAGTATTAAGTGAAAAAAGCTGAATATATAAAAGTGTAAAGTAGGATCTGAATTTGCATCACATAGAAAAAAAGACTTAGAATAGACACCAGAATGTTAACAGATCTTTCCTCTGGGTGATGGGATTATAATTGATTTTGGGTTTTTTTCTTGCAATTTTTTGTGTGTTTTTCCAAATTCTCTGGTAGCAGGTATTGAGTTGGAAGACAACCGGGAAGAAACACCTACACATACATCCTACATTCACCAACAAGTAGAGAGGGAAAAGGATAATAGGAATCCATCTGGCAGGTCAGGGGAGAAGTGACCCACTGGAGAATCAGGCTCCTTGAGGAAGAACAGCGAGATTTCCATCCTCTGGGAAGCCCAGCACAGGAGCTTGCAGAACTACACAGTCGACCCACCAAAGTGAAATAGTTAACTTTGCACCTTCTTCTCTGGGAGTCCTCCAAGAGAATTTTATCCAGATACAATCTACCCATCAGCACAGTCCTCTTGTGGAAGTTGTCTTTTTTGAGAAGTTTGCATAGTGGGAGTCATTCCATTGCTTGCTAGCATATAGATGATATAGGGTCAATTAAGCAGCAAGGAGAAAAGTTCAACTAATTTTAGGGGTGGGGTGTAGGAGGAGAGGGAAGGGTACAGAGAAGTCAGGCAGGGCTACACATCATCTCTGCATTCATTTCTGACAAAGTAAGAAACTTAAATTTTTCTATGTCAGGTGCAGCTTGTTAATTTTAAAAATAGCACATTTGAGTTAACTAAGGAAAAGCTTCTAGAGATCAGTGCTATCCAATAGAAATTTCTATACTGATAAAAATGTTTCTCCTTCACAGTCCAGTGCAGTGGCTACTAGTTACATGTGCTGTGTTGTATTTGAAATGTGGCTAGTGCAACTGAAGAATTAAATTTTTAATTTAATTTAATTTCAATTAAAGAGACCTCATGTAACTACTGGTTTTTGTATTTGGAAATCAGGACTAGATTATTATTTTTCTCTATGGATTATTTCTCCTGCTGTTAAATCGTACTTATTAATTATCTTTAATTCTTTAGTTGAAAAGTAGAAAATAAATTATTAAAATACATTTGATAGATTGAACCAAACATCTCAAGCTTCCATAAGAAATGACATTAAATGGTGTTTTTTAATTAATTTAAAATTAATCTCTACAATTGCAATATTATAAAAACTACTTTATTGAGATATTATACATTAATATGTACATATTTAATGTATACAACTTGATGAGTTTGGAGATAAGCAGACCGCTGTGAAACTGTCACCATGATTTATGCCATAAACCTATCCATCACCTCCCAAAATTTCCCCCAGCCCTCTTAACTTTTCTTGCTATGATAACCCTTAAGATCAGTCCTCTTACTGTTTATTATAGACACCATGCTGTAGAGTAGATCTACGATTTATTCATCATACATAACTGAAACTACCCATGAACAAATATCTCCCCATTTCTACCTCCCACAGCCCCTGGCAACCAACAGTCTACTCTCTGCTTCTATTAGTTTGACTTATTTTAGACTCCTCATATAATTAGAATCATGTAGTATTTGTTCTTCTGTATCTGGCTTATTTCAATGAGCATAATGTATTCCAAGTTCATCTGTGTTGTCTCAAATGGCAGGATTTCCTTAATTTTTAAGGCTGAATAATATTCCATCATATGCATATACCATATTTTTGTTGTCCACTCATCTGTCAGTAAACATTTAAGTTGCTTCCAAGTCTTGGCTATTAAGAGTAATTCTACAGTGAACATGGGAGTGCAGATATCTCTTCAATATACTCATTTCAGTTTCTTTGGCTATATGGCCATTAGTGGAATTGCTGGGTCATATGGTAGTTCTCTTTTTAACTTTTAAGGATCCTCTATACCATTTTCCATAGTTGCTGTACCAATTTACATTCCCACCAGCAGTGTGTATTTTCTCCACATTCTACCAACACTTATCTTTTGTTTTGTTGATAATAGCCATCCAAACAGGTGTGAGCTAATATCTCATTGTGATTTTGATTTGCATTTCCCTGAAGATTATTGATGTTGAGCAAGCACATTTTCATATACCTGTTGGCCATTTGTATGTGTTTTTTTGAGGAATGTCTATTCAAGTGCTTTGCTCATTTTTTTAAGTGAGTTGAGTTTTTATTTTTGTTTCATTTTTGCTATTGAGTTGTAGGAGTTCCTTATATATTTTGGGTATTAATTTCTTACCAGATATATAGTTTGTAAACATTTCCTCACATTCTATAGATTGCTTGTTTATTATGTTGACTGCTTCCTTTGCTGTGCAGAAACTGTTTGGCTTGATGTAATCCCACTTATTTATTTTTTATTTTGTTGCCTATGCTTTTGATGTGATAGCCAAGAAATCATTGCCAGGTCCTGTGTCAAGAAATTTTCCCTATGTTTTCTTCTAGGAGTTTCATGGTTTCAGGTCTTAAGTTTTAGTCTTTAATCCATTTCTGGTTGATTTTTGTGTATGATGTAAGATAAGGGTCCAATCTTATTCTACTGTATGTAAATATCTACTTTTCCCCAAACCTATTTATTGACAAGATTATCGTTTCCCCATTATGTACTCTGTCACCCTTGTCAAAAATCAGTTGACCCGTATATGTGTGAGTTCATTTCTGGGTTCTCTATTCTGTTCCATTGGTCTATAGGTTTACTTTTATACCAGTAACATTGTGTTTTGATTACTGTAGCTTTTTAATATATTTTGAAGTCAGGAAATGTGATATCTCTAAGTTTTGTCTTACTCAGTATTGCTTTGGTTATTCAGGTTTTTTTGTAGTTCCAGATGAATTTTAGGATTACTTTTTCTATTACTGTGAAAAATGCCATTGGGATTTTGATAGGGATTGCATTAAATGTGTTGATCACTTTGAATAATATGAACATTTTGACAATATTAATTCTTCTAAGCCATGAACATGGATTTCTTTCCCCTTTTTTGTCATCTGCTTTAATTTCTTTCTTCAGTGTTTATAGTTTTCAGTGTACAAGTTTTTCACTTCTTTGGTTAAGTTTATTCCTAAGTATTAATTTTTTTGATGCTATTGTAGATGAGATTGTTTTCTTAATTTCCTTTGTTTTTTTTTTTTTTTTTTTTTGAGACAGAGTCTCACTCTGTCCCCAGGGCTAAAATACAGTTGCATCACCATAGTTTGCTGCAACCTCAAACTTCTGGGCTCTAGCGATCCTCCTGCCTCAGCCTCCCTGGTAACTGGGACTACAGGCACATGCCACCATGCCTGGCTAATTTTTCTATTCTTTGTAGAGACAGGGTCTTGCTCTTGCTCAGGAAGTCTCAAACTCCTGAGCTCAAGCAATCCTCCTGCCTCGGCCTCCCAGAGTGCTAGGATTACAGGTGTGAGCCACTGTGCCCAGCCTTCTTAATTTTCTTTTCAAATAGTTCATTGTTAGTGTACAGAAACATAAGTTATTTTCATCTGTTTATTTCATTTCCTGCAACTTTACTGAACTTGTTTATTATGGTTTTTGGTTTGAGTTTTTAGGACTTTCTACATATTAAGATCATTTCCTCTGTAAACAGAGATAATTTTAATTCTTCCTTCCTGATTTGGATGCCTTTTATTTCTTTTTCTTGCCTAATTGCTTTGGCTAGGAGTTCCAGTACTATGTTTAGTAGAAATGGCAAGAGTGAGCAGTCTTACCTTATTTTGGATCTTAGAGGAAAAAACTTTCCATTTTTCACCATTGAGCATGATCTTAGCTGTGGCTTTTCACATATAGGCTTTGTTATGTTGAGGTAATTTTATTCTATTTATAATGTTCAGAGAGTTTTTATCATGACAGGGTATTGAATTTTGTCAAGTGCTTTTCTGCATCTACAGAGATCATGTGATTTTTATCATTCATTCTGTTAATGTGTGTACCACAGTAATGATTTGCACATACTGAAACATCCTTGGATCCCAAGGATAAATCTCACTTTGTCCGGGTGTATGATCCTTTTAATGTGCTGTCAAATTCAGTCTGCTCATATGCTGTTGAGGATTTTTGTATCTGTGTTCATCAAGGATATTAGTCTGTAGTTTTTTTTTTCTTGCAGTGTCTTTATCTGGCTTTGGCATCAGGGTGATAGTGGTCTCATAGAATGAGTGTGGAAGTGTTCCCTCTTCTATTTTTTGGTGGATTTTAAAGAGGATTGGCATTAATTCTTCTTTAAATGTTTGGTAGAATTCACCTGTGAATCCATGTGGCCCTAGACGTTCTTTGTTGGGAGGTTTTTGAATACTGATCCAGTCTCCTTATTTGTTATTGGTCAGCTCTATTTTGTTCCTTTGGTGGTCTCACTTTTCCCTGATTCTTCATGATCCCTGTAGCATTGCACTGATTTCTGTGCATTTGAGGAAATAGTGACATTTTCCAGTATTTACAGATAGACTTCCACAGGAAAAGCCCTTCACCCATCAGCCCAGCTAGAGATTCTGTGTGGGACAGCTGGTGGGGTCTTTGGGCATGCCTGCTGCCAGAGTCTGTGAGCAGGATAAATGGTGGTTTTATTTCATTAAGAAAAACTAAAATAGTTTGTAATACAATGATTCTTAAATATTAGCATGCAAAAAAAAAAAACTATCTGAGAGCTGTTAAAATACAGAGTCCCATGCCCTACCCTCCAACAATTCTGAATCATATGTTTGGAAAGAAGAAAAGGAATGTGCATGTTTAACCAGCCACCATGATGATTTTGATGTAGGGGACTATGAGCCAGACTTTGAGAAACACTGCTCTGGTGAATCTCCATCCAGACTGACATGTAAATTACCTTTAAACTTCAGTGTGTATCTTTTAAAAGCCTATAAGATAACTTATTCACATTTGTTTTACCAAAGAAGAAATGACCTTTCCTAAAAAGAGAGATTTATGAAGTACCTACTGTGATGTTATTTAAACCTCAAAATGCCTATGACATGGCCAGTATTATCCTAAGTCACTGATAAGAACATAATTCTCAAAGTAGTTTTGTAAACTGACCAGGATCACACACCTAACTAGTGAGAGAGTCAAAAGTCGAACCTTTGAGCTTCAGACTCCTAACCCTCTGCACTTACTGATTTTAAATCTCCAGGAAATCCATAAAAAGCAGTAAGATTACAAAAATTAAAATATGCAACTTCTACATTAACTATTCTTATGCTGTCAAATTCCAAGAGTCATGTCCTAGACATTTTTCTAGCATAGTAATTAATATAAATAGTGAATGAATAGTGAATTTCTTGTATTGTATCCCAAAGATTTCTTCCCATTTTTTAATTGTTCTGTGCATATTGATAAGTATATTTGCTACATTTGGATAAATAAGAAGCCACACTTTCTTCTTTTTACTTCCCCTCTTCAATTCCACCTCCATACCCTCCTCTTATCTCACATGTTTTCACAAATGATAGAGAATGAGCCAGGGCTGTCAATCACACCTGGCACTCAACAGTCTGTGTCCCCACTGTGCATACCTTTTATGTGCCTGGAAAATGTCTTTGCCTTCCATCTCTGTGTCCATCTCTCTCCACCAGCATCTAAATGCTGGGATTCTTTGAGCTTCCATCATTAGCCCTCTTTTGAACTCATTCTACACATTTCTTTGACTTTCACACTCCTAACTTCAACTATATGCTGGAATCCCCAACTCTGTATGTAAAAGGCTATATGGAATCATGATTAAAAGCCTAACTTCAGACCTGAGTTCAAATTCCATCTTTATCATTCGCTGTCTGACCTTGGGCACGTTACTTTAGCAATCTTTCTATGGCTCAGTTTCCTCACCTATAAATTAGGAGTAATAGTAGTATTTATTAGTGAATATTAAATAAGTTAATACAGATAGAGTCTTAGAACAGTGGCCCACACATTGGAAGTACTATTTAAGTATTAATGTTGTTACTGTTGTTCTTGTTGCTGTTATTGCTTAAAAAACCATATTTCCATCGACCCCTTCTACATCTCCACAAGCTCAACGTGTGTAAAAACACCCACATCCCTTGATCCCAAGTGCTTCTCATTTTGCATTCGCTGTTTCCATTGGCAGCACTGATCACACCATTGTAAACCCCTTCATCTTAGGATTCTTGCCTGTCTAGAATCCCCTCAAGCACTTCACACAAGAGGACACCAGGGCCTATTGAGTCAATCTCCTAAATACCCCTCTTTCTGCCCACTCCATTCTCACTGACACTGTCACCCTCTTCCAGGCCCTCATTACTTCTCTGTTTAAATTCTTTCCTCACTAATCTCCACCACATCCCCCCGGTTAGAAATGCCAAGGGAGGAATACACGAGGCCGAGATGAAGGAAAAGAAAATTTATTTTAACATCTGCATACAGATGGCCTGAGTTCAAAATGGCATCAGCCCCAAAATGGTGGGTGTCTAGGGCTTTTATAGTCTGGTTTGGGCAGGCTCTCAAAGGGGTAGAGTTTGGGTGGACCCTCAAAGGAGTGGGGCCAGTTTAAAGGGAAAGTTCCCATGGAACCTCCCACAAACATCTGGGTTCAGCCTAACACCCGCCTCCACCCTATAGCCAGAGTTTCTTTCCAGAGTACAAACTTGGTCATTTCTTGCCAAGGCCTCCTTCATATGTTGTCGGTATTCCTTACTGCCTGTGCCATCATCTCCTAACTTGTGCCTCGAGTGCGCCATGCACTTGAGATGTGTTGACGTCCCATGAGAAGAGGTTGCTAACGTGTTGGGGGGACCCTGGAGCCCTTGAGGTTCATGATGGTACAGTGTTCGACAGTGCAGTATTCCTATGTTTAACCTGCCCTGCGACCCTTTACACCAGAATGCCTAACAATATCTAACGGGAATTAATATTCCTTAGAGTTTGTGAAAGGTTTGCCCACAAGGAAAACTTTTTAGCATCACCTGCAAGTCCATTCACAGTCTAATTGTTCTTGCCCCTCCAACACTGTCATCCACATCTTAAGCTCTAGCCCTTCCAGAGTTCTAGGGGTTTCACAGTTATTCAGACCTCTATGCCTTTTCACACTTTTGCCCTCTGCCCCTGGAGAGCCCTTCCTTCCTGTCCTCTTATAATTCAACTGGAAAAGTCTTGCTGTGCTCTCCTTCCTCGAAGCCATCTCACCCTCCTAGGTGAAGTTAGTTCCCTCCTCGCACAGTGCGTTGTGTTTCTGCTTCCTCTGGCTTTCACCACGTGGTCACGTGTCTGTTTCTGAACCCTTTGAGAACAGGAATCTTGTTCTCTTTATCCTTTGTTCTTTGTTTACTGCTTGCCACATAACAGATACCCAGTGAGTGTTTGCCGAATGAATGGCATTAAGAGAAGGTGAAAGCAAATCTTGAAAATGATCAGGAAACGTGCTCTGGTATCAGCACTCCAGTTCTGTTCTATCCATAACCTGGAACATGGAATAAAGCACTTTGCTTTATTTACATATGATTATATACTGTGACTAGGTAACTAATGAAAAAGTGCGATATTCATTTTTTAAAAAGGATTGAAATTCACGGCCGTGAGGTATTGTAGAATTGCAGGATACATCTGTGTGCCAGGAAACATGCCCCAGTGCTGGGGATATAGTGCAGAGCAAAACAGATAAGATCCCTGCTCTCAGCAAGCTTGCTAACCCTTGCAGGAGACACACAAGCAAACATAAAATCACACCCTGACAACTGTGCTGTGTAGGAGAACCTATGATAGAGTGACTCATCTAATCAGGAAGGACGGGAGAAGTTTTCCCAAGCTAGTGAGGTGTGAGCTGAGTCCCAAAGGAAAAAAGAGTTAACCAAGGACAAGAGGACCATTCAAGTAGGAGAAGCTACAGGCACTAGGACCTGGTGCAAGATGAGGCTACAGAAGTAAGCAGAAGCTTGTAGGATGTATTGAGGAGCTTAAGGTCTTTATCCTAAGAGTGATGAGAAGTCACTGAAGAGTTGGGGAGGTGGGAAGTTAGGGTAGGGAATTAATCAAATTTGCATTATAATAAGATTCATCTGACTGCTTGTAACAAACAGATTGGAGAGAGGGTAGTCAGGAGGCTGTTATGTTAGTCTTGAGCGAACTAATCCAAAGACGTTTAAGATGTACAATGGGTGGGGTTTGGTGAGAAACACTGAGGATTACTCTTAGGTTTATGGCTTGAAGCATGGGGTGGATGTTGGTATCATTCACTGACGTAGGGTGTCCTAGAAGAGGAATAGATTTGGAGGGAAAGGCCACAGTGTCAGCACTGGACATGTTTGGGACTGAGCTGCCTTTGAGACATATGAGGGAGGAGATATCAAGGGGAATATTTGGATATTTGGATCTGGAGTTCAGAGGAGGAATATGGTTTCAAAATATAGATGTGATTATAAGATTTCAACAATTAAAAATGATTCTGTACTGGTAGCTGCTGTTCTCAGGCCGAGGTGCTGTAACTGGAGACCCTGTAGAAGAAATGGAAAGAAACTGTAAAGAAATAGGAAAAAAATAAAGATGCTTCTAGCCAGCAAGGGATTCAGATCATTTTTACTGAGGAAACAATGACAGGAGGAACAGTAAATCTTGCCAAGGAAAGGGTATGAGAAATGTCATGTTTATTACCACTTTATATTAAAATTAAATCAGCTGAAGTGTGGGATAGTTAGAAGAGCCAGACTCTGGTCCCATTTCTTATGTTACCAGCTGGGTATCCTTGTGCAACTCATTGTTCTCATCAAAAAAGCAAAGGTATTGGGTGAAAAAAATATCTACAGTCTTTTCTAAGTCTAAAACAAGAATCCTTGTGTTTTATATATATATGTGTGTGTGTGTGTGTATATATATATATATAAAACTGATACAGATATATATATATATATATGAAACCTGCTGGGGGGCCACATCTTTTGTACCCAGGCTCTAGAATCCCATAGCTCATAAAATGCTAAGAGAGCCCTGAGGTCATCTAACAAGGACTTTCAAACATTTTTGTAGTGTTTATAAGATGTATATTTTAAATACATTTGAAATGTTTGTAAGATCCATGTAATATCTTCAAGTACTTCTTAGTACTGCAAAATACAACACCAATCAAAGCACAGCTGCTCTGATTGAGAAGGGAAAGGAAGCCTGATTACCAGAGTGCAGTTCCCTTGTTCACAGATGAGGAAACAGAGGTCCAAGGTCACACGGTAGACACCAGCAGAGCTGCGATTTGACTTCCGTGTTCCCTGAACCTGTAATCTTTCCATAATACCATACAGAACTCAGCAAGACCAGAGAAGAAAAGAGTGGTTGCTTCACCTCTACCCCACAGTCTCCTCATGTCCTCTTTATCTCTGGGTTGTACAGACCAGCCTGTGTATCCTCCTTCGATGTCTGTTCCACTCAGATAAATGTGCTAGGGGACCCGCTTGGGCAGGTAGCCAGGTAGGGCAACTATAAGTCAGGTAGATGAAAATGGAATACATTTTATGTACTGGTGCAGATGCTGAAGCAAAACTGGGAGGGCTGTATGTAATAATCAGTCAAGGCAAATGCTCAACAGAGCAAGAAATGAAAGAATGACAACTCTCATAACGCACCTGTTAACAGGAGCTCAGCCAATTCTAGGTATGAATTAAAAGATCATCACAATAATGTTCTACTATCTAGAGCCTCAATATTGCAAAAATGGATTTAAGAAAGAATCACTTTCTCACTGAGTGTATAGATACAGACATACAGGTGTATATACATATACAAGCATAGATTCCTTCTTAAAACTTAGAAGATTTTCCCTTGAATTTATCTTAAGAATAAAATGAACAAAGAACAAATCTTATCTGACTGCCCAGATGATGTTATTAAAATATCTTCCCAGTTCAGCCTGATGAAATTAATTTGATTAAATTTACTCAGTTTACTTGTTTGGATCAAGACCATATATATGTATTCATAAGACACCTGTCCAAATACAAGTGCGTGCTCAAAAGAAATAACATACATTGTTAGGAGCCATTACCAGAGATGAAATACAAAATAAAATAGTTCTCTCTATTTGTGGGGGTCAGGGAGAGAGGAACAGTGAGAGGAAACTGGAGAATTCACTGACATCTGGGCTAGGTGGTGTTGTTTAGGAAGTTGTCTTAGATCCTTTCCAGAACAAGGTGTGTTACAGATAAATACATGATGTCAAATGGTATCCATCCTTCACATAGATGTACATGATCTGGAAAGACCTTTTAGGAGTCAGTTGGAGAAGAGGATAGGAGAGAAACCATTGTATTATTAATATATTGTAATATTGACATTCAGGTTCAGGGAAGCACATCTATTTTCTTCCAGTCAATGATATTCTGGTTCCATGTGGATTTTTAACAATAGTAATTGGTCCTGATCTTAGCAAACAAAAACAAAACATCTAATATCCTCAATTCCACTCCCCCCGCAAAAATAAAACATACCTTGTTTTTCATGATCAGTCTTACTATGGATGACTGTGTTTTCTGTGGAAGATTTTATAAATTGCAGTGTAAATAATGCAAATTGCTCATTTACTTCATAAAATGTCACAGCCAGAAAAGCAAGAATTGTGTGTTTTGAACCCATCAGTCTCTATATAGCTGGAATCCTCCCCCATCACTTAGAATTTATGGTTCTACCTTCCATATGAATCTTATATCGTGTTAAAATTCAGTAAAAAGTGTAAACCTACATGCTTTGTCTCACTCTTTATGTTTCCTTCTACCAGTCATTTCAAAGTGCTTTCTTTAATTTCCTTGAGAGAGTACATCACAAGGCAAAGGTGGTAATTACCCAGACAGACTTTAGTTGTTAAATATTATTCAAACAAACCCAGTAAATGGCATCCGTAATAAAGACCAGGGAAACAGATTACAGTGTTTCATTCCTATCTGACACCACCCTCAGGAGAAGAGAGAGCACAAAGCAAACCCATAAGTATTTATATACTCCCTGAGCTGCACAGAGAAAGTTCACAGGAAGCAGCTAAAGATGCAACAACTAAACCCAGCATTTAACTGAATTTCTTCGGAATCTTGCTGTTTTATGCAATTAAAAACCAGATGAAAAATATATCATTAGTAGTCCATCTTGATGTTAATAGAGTTTGATTTTTAAGGTAGCTCTTCTACCATGTGTGCCTCAACAATAATCTTGCAAAGAAAACCTTCCTGTAGGAACCGTGTGGCTCAGCTGGCTGATTCCAGAGGTGCAGTCACTGTTCACTGCCACATAAGCATTTAGATTCCCTGCTGTGCCATGCCTCCCCAGCCACTGTTTGGGATAGTGTTAGAGACAGGTGCAGATTGGCAGCGCTAACCACAGGAAAGGAGGAGAGGGACAAAAATGAGAAGGCCAATGAGCATCTAGAACCCAAACCCCAACAGCAAGCACCTGACATTAGGACTTTTCCTGGCCAGGAGCCTGTGCAAAAACTAGGACATCATATCCAAAGGTGACCTTTTCCCCATTAACATACATTTGCATAGTAAAAATCACACCCACAGTGCTATGACAGTTTACAAATGTCATGGCAACACCTGGAAGTTAACCTATATGGATAAAATTGGGGAGGGCCCTTAGCTCTAAGAACTCTCCACCCTTTTCCCAGAGAAATAAATATTCCACCTACCATTTAGCATATCGTAAAATATAGACGTAAAAGTAGAGTGTGGTAAGACCCCAGCATCTTGTCCACTCACAAGGATGGACCCACTTCCCCTCAGGAAAGGTACTTTCACTTTCTCTTTCTATGCTGAAAAGTCTGCAATAAAAGCTGCTTGTGTGAAAGTACTAAGTGTCTGTCATCTCTCTATCACATCGGCCCTGCTTGCAATTCTTCCAAGCAAGGAGCCAAAGGACTGGGGCAACACCCCTCAGAAAAACCAACCCTGACAATAGGGAAAAACCTAAGGAGAGGTTCTCCACTAGTTTTGAATGCTGTGGCATGGTCACAGCAGAGCGCAGTCCACACGTAGGACTTACTCGGATACAACCCAGTGCTGCTTCATACTATAAAGAAAGCACAAGCCAAGACAGGCTGCCGGATGCCACAGCAGACAGACACTTCAGCCCTAAATTCATACACCAGTAGGCTTCCCCAAGTGTTACATTATCCGTTCTATTTCTTCTATCCTGCAGCTGGACTCTTGGGCCACCTCATAAATGAAGGAAGGTTACCCCGTATCCTCCAGTCAAAGTTATTCTCTCCCTCCTCCTGTTTCAGTTACATTTGCCTGTCTACACTGGCCTATAACACTTCTGCCTCGTGTCCTGCGCAGTTGTGTTCATGTCCGTCTCTCCCACTAGTTCATATGATCCTGAAGGGAAAGGTTTATAGCTCTTGTAGCTTTGTATCTCCTATTTTAGGTGCTCAATAATAATAACTATCACAAAATGATGTTTATTAAGCACTTCCTATATGCTGGACATGTTACAAGTATCATCTCATTTAAACTGTACAACTCTGTAGCATGATGGTAAAGATCATGGGCCTTGGAGCAAGACGCCTGTGTTCAAAGCCTTTCTCCTTCTGCCATCTGCCAAATGACCTCGAAACAGGCTGGTTTCCACCAATCATCGATTTACAGCCTCAACTCAACTCTACCTCCATAGAAAGCCCCATAGATTTAATTGCATGCGATCCATTAGCTAAGAACCAAACTCATTATTATTCCTTATCACTAGCAATCCTAAGGTAACCCCCATTAACTTGCGATTTAACATATTTAGGTGCTTAGACATAGAATGGATAGTGATGTGACTAATCAGAACAATAATATTAGTATTTTACATTTTTCTAGTGTTTTGCTACCTTCTCAGTTCTTTCACACAAATCACCTCCCCTGATCTTCACACCACGCTTGAAAGATGGGTGGGACAGCTGTCCTTTTCCACATTTTACTGATGAGTACACTGAAGTGAGAGGAACACAATGACTTGATGTTACCTCATAGCCAAACAGTGGTGGAACTACAGCTCACACTGAAGTCTTCTAAATCCATCTACAAGATTCTTGCCCCCACCTGGCTTTGTCCCTCCGCATCAGTCACACATGTACGAACAGACTCACCCCAAAAGGCACCAAGAACCGGGTGTCTCGCCAGAGCCTTCAATGGTTCAGAACGTCTGGTAACTATAGCAATTGTCGCTTGCGGCAAGGCAAATGAGATCACCCTGCACACGCTTGCTCTCAAGATTTGAGTTACAAGAGATGAAGCATTTTCCACAGAGGGCCATTAAGTTTGGAATTCCCTTCCCCTGGTCTAACACAGCCCTAGAGAATTAGTCTCCTGGGCCTTTGCAAACCACATCAAGTTGAGTTAGCCACTCACGATTGGTGAGAAATCCTAACGGGCAGGAGGAAAGCACTAAATTGTCTTTTAGTTGTGAGCAATTTGTAATGTTGTGATTAGGATAACTACCCAGCCATACATAGTTCTCATTCTTTAAAAATAAAATTTTAGTCAGCAGTCCTCATGGTTTTGTTTCTGTGTTCTTACATCATGTGGCACATGATGTGATGGAGAAACCTACGGGGAAGTTTTTGTTTCTTTTGCATAAACCATTTTGCAGTAATTGATCAACCATAGAGAAAAAATTATCTCCTGTGCATGCACGGTGAGTTCTCTTGCCACTAGAGACCAATAAGCTGTGTCCCTAGAACTATTATCACTTTGTTGAAGAAGCTGCTATGTGAACAAAAACCAGCCTTCGTTAATTTCCCTTTTCGTATTTAAAAAACCTTGTCAGTATTTTCCCTTTGGGAGTGCATAATTTGTCAACAGCGCATATTATTTTAGTTCTAAAGAGGAAATATGTAGGGCAGTGTATCCTTATTAATATCTCTTATTCATTGATCTTCATGCCAAATCTTAGTATGTTTCCACTTAGTAAAATTCTCAGCATTATTTATTATAGTGTACATGGGGGTTTTTTTCATTTCATTGAAATATAAATTTTTATTTTGAGACTAATTTGAATTCTACTCCCCCCCACCATGCATGCTATTTAACTGATGGAGAGACTGAGGCCCGAGAAGTACGGTGGCCAGACTGAGCCTACATAATACCCAGCAATGGAATCAGAACATTTATTCTCAGTCTAGTGCCCTTTCCATTGTGCTCTGCAGCATGTGTGTCTGTTTTCTCTCTGCAACTGTTGTGTAAGCTTCTGGAAGCAGGGGTGATCTTTAAGTGTCCCAATTAGAACTGCTTGGTAGATGCTTATTAACTGTCAGACTTCGTTCCATTGTTGCAAGAACCCTGAATGTTACACCTCCCTTTCATTATCTGTTCTTTTTTGTTCAATCTCCTGTGTAGATATAGAAAAACCCGAAGGATGGTCATGTAATATATGATAAAGAGGAATTTGATTAAGCTTGACCATGAAGTTGAAAAATGGCTTACAGAACAATCTCATGAACCTAATGTTGTTTATTAATGGTTTAAATAGTCTCACATGTAAAATGATTAGACTACTATTACACATTATTTTTTTAAAAATTGTGTATTATCTCTAGCCATGAGAAAGGAAAGGACTGTAGAGTTAGCTCATGTTCAGAGTGAAAAAGTAAACATCACGGGTTAGCCTGACCTCAGTTGTCAGTTTATTCATTGTGGATTTTTGTACCATGGGAAAAGCTGGTTCAGGAATTGTTTGCCCTGCTGCTAGTTTATATGCACAATAACATTCTAAATACTCACTATAAATTGTATTATAGTTTGTTTCAGTGTTGGAAGGGGTGTTGTCTAAGCTGTCCAGGTATGATGAAGGCAGTTTCTTTTCATCCATCCTGTCATTCACTGTAAGTATTTGAATGAGTTCTTTCCTGCTGTCTTTTAACTGTTGTCACAGTATTTAGGTAGCCATTAAGAAAATAATTCTCATAATTATCTTTCTTTCTCTTAAGGTGAAAGCAGCTGCAAAATATGTTGATGTTCCAGTAAGTATGTTTTTATATCTTTTTAAAAACTGTATATAATTATTTTTTTTAAAAGAAAATAATTACAGTTCACCGTGGGTTTATTTCAAATCTTTAAACCAGTGCCATTCCCTTAGGGAGTAGTTTATTTTCCTTAAGCAAGCCTTAATTCTCATAACAAGACTTGGCAAGGTTATTTCAGTGTACTTTTTTCGCTATAACTCGGAAACTCTTAAAGAGGTCACTCGATCATGAGAACATGTCACCCGAGTAGCAGAGGGAAGTTGTAGCACTGGAGGATGGGATAGAAAATGCCCCACACTATTTATAGAAAAAATATTCACTTTCTCTTCCCTTTAAATGAAAGCCCCAACAGGTTTCTTGTAGAAGTTAAAATAACAAAGATAAACCAGTTAAATCAAAGAAATTAGCTTTCTAAATACAAAAGTATTACAAATCAATAGTCACTTTTTAACACTTCATTTTTCACAGAATTCTTTGTAAATAATTCATAACCCGTAAATTTGTTCAAAAACTAAGTTGCCATGGGTGGAAATTTTGAAACTTACTTAACTACAATGAAAAGCTTCACTCTATAAATACAACCAACAAGTTTGTGTAGCATTTTTAAGCTGATCATAATACCAAATTGGTTTTTGCTTTAAGTTCTGTTATCATGTGTATGATCAAGATGTAAGGTGTTCTGTTTAATCATATATTTTGGCACATGTATCAAATTTCAAAGAATTAGGGCACAATGATAAAAACCTTAACATTTAAAACTAGATGAATATAAATCATCTCTTCGTGCTTGAGGAACGTCACATCTCTGGAACACAACATTGTGAATGTGAGCGGTTTGAGTACTAGCAAGCTTTGTTGCGTATCATTTATAGATGGCTCTTACTTTTAGAAAGTATAACCACATTTTGTCCCTAGCTTTATTGCTGCTGTAGTTATAAATGGACATTATAAATTAAAAAGCCCTGGACTTTTCTACCTTTGCACGTGGTTTCTTTGGAACAGGGCTTCTTAATTTATAAATGATTCCCAAAGAAGTCTTTACATCCTCCATATCTTGTACCTAGAATCAGAGAATCAGTGCTGGGCAATAAGCTGAACTAGTCACATGTACAGGGTCCCATGAAGCAGCAGCACAAAAGAGAAAGGGAGAATTAAGGGAAGGTTTTATATTTGATATCTTAAAAAGAAGGAGAGAAATAATCATGTAGACATCTGAACTTCATTGGACTTCCTAACACACATCTTATAATATAGTTTGGGTTTTTTTAAATTTACAAATGGTATGTGATACCATAATCATTCATGTTCTTATGGCTTTTGTTTAGTTCTTTATTTGACCCTATACTAGATTCCTTTCACCCCATAGAATTTCAGAGTTGAAAGAGACAGAAGTGGTTCATTCAGTCTTTTCTCAGCGCAGAAACCCCCTCCTCTAAAATCCCTCGTGAAGATCCGCTCAGGCTCTATTTAATTATCTCAGTTGTTGTAGGCTCACCATAAAGCAGCCTATCCTTAGGTATTATGAGCTGAAATTCTGTACCTCTGTGAATTCCATCCACTAATCCTGATTCTGACTCCTCCTCAGCATTGCAGCTCTTCACATGTTTGGTGATAATTATCATGCCTCCTCTTCCCAAGAGGTATGGTGGCTAGTCACAGGCATGGATTGTCTGAGGAACTCTTATTGTATACATTAAATATTGTCAATATTTTTACTAAATTCACTAATTAAATATTTATTTAACACATATTGAGTGCTAGGTCCTGGCCATACATGATGAAAATGTACATTTCCTGCCCTCAAGTGGTTCATAATCGGGATAAAGAGATAGGGCAGTAGACATATCAACATTAACAACATTGCTATAGCAGTTGTACCCAGATTCTTTGTCATGCCAATCACTCTTCCTAGATGAATTACAGCCTACCAATGTCACTGTTAAGTCAAGGTTTCCCCCTACCACTCCTTGCCCAGCAGAACATACTATACCATAGCTGTGGTCTGGCCATGGCAGATTACTAAGGGACAAGTTCCTTCTTCAGGTATGGATGTTCTATTATTGATGCCTGTGAACATTAACTTTAAAAGTTATGAGATCCTAGCCAGACACCACAGTGGCTCGTGCCTGTAATCCTAGCACTTCAGGAGACAGAGGCAGGGGGAATTGCTTGAGGCCAGGGGTTTGAGATCAGCCTAAGCAAGAGCAAGACCCCATCTCTACAAAAAAATAGAAAAATTAGCCAGATGTGGTGGCGCACATCTGTAGTCCCAGCAACTCAGGAGGCTAGGATTGCTGGGATCACAAGTAGGAGGATGGCTTGAGCCTGGAAGTTTGAGGTTGCAGTGAACTAAGAATATGCCACTGCACTCTAGGTCAGGAGACAGAGCGAGACCCTGTCATAAATGAGTGAATGAATGAATGAATGTTATGAGATCCCGTTGGCTGTTACTCTTTTTTTATACTCAACTCTAGCAAGTATGTCTTTCCGAAGCATTGCTTGAAAGATTCATGAGAAAAAAGAACACTGTCTTACTTTTCACAAAAATTAACTCAAAGATAAGGCCCACATGTACAATACGAAACTATAAAAATTCTGGAAGGGCCAGGTGCAGTAACTCACACCTGTAATCCCAGCACTTTGGGAGACCAGCATGGAAGCATCAGTTGAGGCCAAGAGTTGAGGACCAGCCTAGGCAACATAGTGAGATATCGTTTCTAAAAAAAAATGTACAAAAATAAACCTGGTGTGGTGGCAGATGCCTATAGTCCTAGCTACTGTAGTCCCAGCTACTATAGGCAGATGCCTATAGTCCTGAGGCAGGAGGATTGCTTGAGCCCAGGAGTTCAAGACTACAGTGAGCTATGATCATGCCATTGCACTGCAGCCTGGAAAACAGAGTGAGATCCTGTCTCTTGATTAATTAGTTCATTAAATTTCTAGAAAAAATATGAGATTAAATATATATTGCCTTAGATTTGACAATGAGGTTTTAGATATAACCCCAAAAATTAAGCTATGAAAGAAAAAATTGATAAGTTGGACTTAAAAATTGATAAGTATACTTCTCTGCACTGTTAAAAGAAAGAAAAGGCAATCCACAAATGGTGAAAAATACTTATAAAACATATATTTGATAAGACTTATATCCAAAATGTTCAAAGAATTCTTAATAATAAGAAAACAGCACAATTTTTAAAATGGGCAAAAAGATCTAAACAGAAACTGCAACAAAGAAGACATATAGGTATCAAGTAAGCTTATGAAAAGCTCAATATCAACTGTCATAAGGTAAATACAAATTTAAAAGATGAGATACCACTATGCACTTATTAGAATGGTTAAAATCTAAAACAAGGACAACAGCAAAATGTCAACAAGGATAAAAGCAACAAGAACTCTCATTCATTGCTGGTAGGAACGCAAAATGGTATTGCAACTTTGGAAGACTGCCAGCTTCTTAAAAAGCTAAATATAGTCTTACCATGCAACCCACCAATGGTAGTCCTTGTTATTTATCCCACTGACTTGGAAACATGTCCATTTCAATCCCTGCATGCAAATTTTGTAGCCGCTTTATGCAGAATCACTAAAATGGAACCAACCCAAAAATGTCCTTCATTAGGTGAATGGATTAACAAGCAGTGGTCCATCCATACAATGGGATGCTATTCAGCAGAAAGAAAAGAGGTCTGAGGCCACACACAGACATGGATGAATCTTAAAAGCATATTGCTAAAAGAAGCCAATTTTAAAAGGCTATATACTGTATGGTTCCATTTATATCACATTCTATAAAAGGCAAAAACTATGAAAATCATAAACAGATTGGTGGTTACCATGAGTTCAAGGTCAGGGAAGGTTGAATGGTAAAGTACAGAGGATTTTTTTGAGCAATGAAACTATTCTGCATGATACTATTAATATAGTGGCAGATACGCTGTTCATTTGTCAAAACCAAACTATATAGCACAAAGAATGAACCTGAATATATACAGTTATAAAAAAAGTCAATTAGGTTATCGTGGAATCCCAGATGGAAAGGAAACTATAATTAACTCTGTTACAAATATATTAAAAACCTCACTAAAGGGGGTGGGGGGAAAATGTGCTGCTCTAAGTAACTTTGGAAATTAGTGGAGTCTGTAAGAATAAAGGAAAAAAGAACTATAAATAAGCATTGTACTCCAGTTGATAGAATTTTTCTCCACAGGTAACCAATTCTGACACTACTATACATGTATACTGGAATTGAACTTTTAAATAAATGGTGATTGGTGGAAACCAAGTTTCTCACTGTTGGAGTGATATGTTAGAGGCCAAGGTGGGAGGATCACTTGAGGCCAGGAGTTCGAGACCAACCTGGGCAACATAGCAAGAGCCCCATCTCTACAAAAAAAATTTTTTTTAATTAGCTGGTTGTGGCAGCATGAGCCTGTTGTCCCAGCTACTCAGGAGGCTGAGGCAGGAAAAGCACTTGAGCTCAGGATTTCAAGGTTTCAGTGAGCTATGATCATGCCACTGTACTCCAGCCTGGGTGACAGTGTGAGACCCTCTCTAAAATAAAGCTAGGAAAGTCTGAAAAACCGACATAACCAGGAGAAGTCTAAGGAAACATAGTCACTAAATGTATTAATAATATGATATTCTGGATGAGATCATGGAACAGAAAAAAATATATGGGGTAAAAACTAAGGAAATCTGAATAAAGGGTGAACTTCAGTTAATACTGTCTTAATATATGCTCATTAACAAATATACTAACTTATGGTAATAATAGAGGAAATTGGCTGTGGAGTATATGGGAACTTTGTACTATCCGTACAGTGTTTCTATAAATTTAAAATTCTAAAATGTTGATTAAAAGGAAAGTACACATACTTAGGACCTAATAATTACTGAATTTTAGTTGATTCTATGTGGCTATATGCCCTTGGATTAACTGTATGACCTTAGCCATTACTGCACTTAAATGGCCACAGTTTAGTCATCTATAAAATGAGTGAATAAGTTACTACATTAATCCTTCTAACTGTGACGTTCTTCCACTTTGTGAATTCTTGATGTCTGTCCAGTTCCATCTAAAAGACAACAGAGCCCAAAAATGTCTCCTTAAAGGTGATAAGATAAAGCATGAGAAAAAATTCTGTAGAGAATGGGGCAATAATATTGATTCTGTTAAATGAAATTATCTATGAAATTGACATTCCTAAAGCAGAAAAGGAAGAATTCCTGTTCCTAGAATATACTCAATTGTCAGATATTCCTTAGAATTGTAGCACAGTTGAAGATGTATGAGTTAATAGCAGAAAATAAATCAAACCATTTAAATATAATGTATTAGGAACACAGTCTTATGTATCTTTGAGATATACACTTTTCATGACACTTATAAAAGAAAAAAAATCATGCATAAGAGAAAAAAAAACTCCGATATATTCCTGAACAGAAATAAATTCCAGTGTCTTATGCCTCTTGGCAAAGAAGCTGATAAGATTCTCTTTGGTATGTTTCTGATCAAGTTGATGAGCTGTAACCTTCAGTATAGTTTGGTAGGTTGCTGTTGGTTAATCGACCCTACCATGGACAGCAGTTCTGTTGCAACTGTACAGTTCATGGCCCCATCATAAAACCTTGGAATGTTCATGTGGGCGAAGACCTCAGATATTTTTAAAAAATGCAAGACCTGGACAGGATGAGTCCGTCCTATTCAACAGTAACTTATAAGGGAACTCAGACCTGACAGAGCTGGTATTAGATACAGGGCCAGGATGAAAATGTTCACATTAGCTTAACAGACAGGAGAACACTAGGCCAAAACCAAAAATTCAGTAAGGTTAGAGTATTATACTAAAATTAACCAAAAAAAATTTTTTTTGCTTACCTGTAAGATAGGTAAGATGTAACTGATAGCAATGTATGTTAAAAAGTGGCATGAAGAATCATGTGAGACAATAATGTGGGATAGATGCGTTTTAAAAAATCAGGTAGTATGAATCTATCACAGCTGCACAACAGAGGTGTTACAAACAGGCCAATGAGCCAGACTGCCTGTGTTTGAATCTTTGTTCCATCACTCCACCTATATCAGGGTGACCTTGGGCACCAATTTCTCTATCTGTAAAATGGAGATGTAGTTATGCCTTGTATAAGCTTGTTGTGACTATATTAATTACTTTTCAAGGTTTCTACAGTGGAATTAGTGCTCAATAAATGTTAACTATTATCATACATTATTATTGATTACAATAAAATCTGGTGTCTAGATTCTAGAAAATAAACATTCCACTCTATACTGTATCGATCCCATCTGTACTATTGTGGACAAATCACATCTGTATTCTTTTAAGAGGACACATTCTTTTTACCTCCTCCTATATAGAGGAGCCAAGGTAGTTAAGGGGATCTGGAAATAATGGCTTATGAATAAAAAAGGAAATCCATTATTCTGGAAAGAGGAAAAAATCTAAGAAGTAAGATAGCCTTGTTCAATATGGAAAGAGTTCCAATTTAGAAAAAGAAACAGCCTAAATATGCATCAATCAAGAGAATAACTAGGAATAGTAACTAAAAACTAGTGGGAGACAGAAAGGAAACCAGTGTAAGGAAAAACTTTAAAAAAAATTGAAGTTGCTCATACAAGATGATGCAGTGAAAGCTACACCGCTATTTGCCAGATGTCATACTGAAGATTTCTGTAGTATGTAGGAAATATGGCCAGGTGACATTAAAGGTCTTTTCCAACTCTGATTTTGGAATTTTGTTCTAGAGGTCATATTAGTTATAGGGCATTTGGGAGTGTAGTGGGTGGTGTGTGTGTAAAATGCCTGGTGAAAGTGCTCTTGTTAACATCACACACATTGCCTGTGATTGCTGTGCTAGACACTGAGGTGACACAGCTAAAGAGTTGTGGAGGACATGATAAGGATTACTGTGACCAAGAAAAGACCAAGACCAAAGAGAGATGAAAGGAGAAACTGTCCCCATTCATTGGCTTCATAGTGCTGATAATGCGATCCTGGTTGTCTGTCCACGAAGAAGGTGGAGATGGCTAATCTTTCTCTTATCTTCATGAGTAATTCTCTCAAATATTTTCTCTTCTTTATAGTACTTGTGGCTTGAACCCAACTCTATACTGTACAAACTTGATGGGGAGTCCAGGATCTGAATTCAGGTTCCACCTCTGCTCATTTCTACCTGCCTGATCTGTGGGCTTCCACTTTCCACCTGTGCAACGAGGATAATAGTATCATCCCTGAGCTGTCTCCCTTACCAGGTTCTTATGAGAATTCAATGAGCATGTTGACATAGACGTGCTTTGTAAATGTAAAGCACTACTGAAATAAAGGGGATTATTGTTTCTACCTGGAATGATGCTCACTGCTCCCATGCATTCCTCTGCAGTGTCCACGCCCTGCTTCAGAATATGACCAGTTTCCGAAAGGAAAATTAGTCCTTTTGCAACATGAAAAATATTACCTTTTTTTTTTCATTTGTCTTCCTTCGGTTTTAGAATAGTAAGTACCGTGTATATATATGTCACCGATGACTTTTAAGATATAATCAGTCAATTCAGTGACAATGGCATGTCCCCTTTTTCTTCCTTTGTTTACTGGCTTCTGATATTGTTTATTACTTAGATAAGGCCACCTGAATACTCAGTAATTTACGTCAGAATGAGAGCCAGGCAGAACTTAGGGAATGGAGCTCCTGCCCTCTGGGATGTGCTCACCTGGAGAGAGCTGTGCACCAGGCCCAGCTAGAGAGTCTCACCGTTAGAGGAGCAGAGGATGTTGCGCGTTGTGCTTCCCAGATGAATGTTTTGCTTCTCTCCTCTTTATTCCTTCGTTTTCTGCCCCTCTGGTTCTTCTCTCTCATTCTAGCACCCTCAGACCTTCCTTAAGCCAAAATCCAAAAGGTTCCAAATTGGGCTGAGTAAATCAATCCCAGTCCATCTAAAGTTCAAAAGCTAAAAATGAAATCATACCTGCAGCATTTTCATTTCACTTCTTCAAGTCCTCATGTAGCGTTTTATAATTGACACCGTAACAAATGTAGGTAGATGAGGGAAAGGCTAGTGAACGTCACTGTAAACAGAGATTTAATACCTTCGTCGTCATTATGATCATTACGAAGATGATAGCACAAAGCTTGTATGTGGTGTACATACTCCTTGTTTGATGCTACTGTATCAGCAGCTATTCTTCCAATCCCTGAGATGTTAGTGATCCTTCTTATAGATCACAAATAGCAAGAAAGATACTAGATGCTCATAGTCTCTAATGGGGAAGGCATAGTAAACCCATAAATCTCAGGCAGTTAAGCTGCCTCCTTTCTTTGAGTATTTCAGGCTAATATTCTAAACTATCATTCCTTTTAATATTTAAAATAATCTTCTCCTTGAAAAGATTTTCCCCAGTGATACAGTAAAAATATTTGAACATACTAATAATTATATCAAGTGTTTCTAGACCTATGAATATATGAATTATGTCACCACTTAGAGGAAATAGCATGAAGCATCCATGTGAATGTTAATAAAAACAATATGAATGCCTAAGTTATAGGAGCATTAAGTACAGTACATTCTTATCAGATACTCTTATAGCATTATAGTAGGATTCTGTTTTTTACCAATTATACTCAGGGAACAGATACAAGACCCTTATCCAAAGCAAAATCTCTAGAATAATGCAACAGTCCCTTAGAAACATGGGACAAATGAAATATACATACTTAAAAGTGCATGTTACATGCTGCAAGTCTAAAAATGTTTTCAAAAGGATGTGGGTGCCATTATCTTTAATTCAGAATTTTTTCTTCCGATTTGGAGTCAAAGTACCTAAATAATAATATTAATTAATGTAATTTTGAAAACTGCTAAATTTAACAAAAAGAAAGGTGCCTCTGGCTGCTTCATTCTTGAAATAATAGTTTGGAATTTTTCTAAATAACAATGAGAATTTTTTCATGGTTTTAAAATATTATTAAAAAATTGGAGAAGTTTATATCTCTGTGACATTTTCATTGTTTAAATTTCTTCTCCTCTGCCCTTTTTTTGAACTATTCCTTTTCCCATCAGGCTTATATAATATTTAAGTTTGCATAGATCTAGTTTGAAGGTTTCAGCTCTGTGTATTTCCTTTTGGTTTTCTGGGTGGATGCAATATGATAATTCTACATTGTAAAAAACTTGGTAATGTATATATCATATTAATATATAGTAATTCTACTTTGTAGAATATAATTCTACTTTGTAGAAAACTTGATAAAATATATTTGCTGTTTTTACAACATAATCATCATGGTGATACACAAACCTTCTATATTTTAAGTATTTGAGAAGATATAACTTATTTAAACTCCAAATGCATTTGAAAAGTTTCAGAACATTTTTGCTCAGAAACAAAAATATAAAAATTGATGTATAAACACCAAAGTAATAAATGATATGTTAAATAGTAAAAAAAAAATTATGTTTTACAATACCTGGGATAAATTATATGTTTGTAGTACTATGTTCTATGATCAGTTATAAATTGTTACTGAATCTTAAATGCCAGAGTTGAGATATAAATTGTTCCTACTACAATTTCAAATTTAGAAGACATGCTATTGTCTTATACTTAAAAGATCCATTTTTTCCCCAATGGTAATGAATGACCAGACACAAGTATTTCATTTATGAAGTATGCAGATTATCATAAATCAGGATAGCACAATTCCACTCTTGATTATTTCTTCAAGGCAAGCTTTTCTAGGTTATGAGAAGTGCACTTTTAAATTAAGTCAATTACACCATAGCTTCTAGTTAATCTTTGAGACTGGAACAGTATATTTAAAAATTTGTCTCCTTGTTAAATAGGCACCATGACAGTGTTTGTGTAGTGTATTGTTAACCTCCAGTGGAAGGTTAAGCGGCTTCTTCTGTATCTAAATCTGTTGCTGTGAAAAATGACTGCAGCGTTGCACCCACCTACCCATGAATAGGGAAAGCGAAGACTTGCACCTGTGGGATTAGGTATAGCAGCAGGAAGTAAGAGCGTTTGCAGCATATAATTAACAAGGATTTTTTTTTTCTTCTTTTTTTTTAAACAGCATGTTCATCTTGCTAGGTTAACTAGTGATTAACGCTTGAAAAAAAATTTGCTGGAGTCCGCATCCTTTTCTTAAACCCATTCACTCGCTGATGTATTCAATTACTTATACAACCAATACAAGAGGACCTCACCTCAAAATACTTCATTTGTTTCTATAATTATTGATTTCTTTATACTCACAGGGGAATTTTTTAGATTTTATTTTTTGTGCCTTTACTGTAACTTTGGTAGCCAAATTCTGTTATTTTCTGAATCACATTAAAAGCAATTTAGGGACTTCATTTAGAGATAGCTACCTTGAAAAACAAGGAGAAATTAGTGAACTAAGAATCTCAGAGGTTAAATAGGAGTATGAAAAAAATCCTTTACTTATTCTAAATGGTATTTAAGACATAGTTTGCTTGCTATGTGCTTTTTAGTTGTCATTTTCTCCTATTCATTTAAAAAACTAATTTTTAGAAAACTATGATATAATTACCAATTTAGAAAAGATTTCTAAATATAGCTCTTTAAAATATAATATTCTTAATAAAAACTCATCCTGAAAATCCACAGTTGAAATTTAACAGGCCACTCCTTTGGTAAAGTCGGTAGACACCCACTTGTATCAGAATCTGTAGCTGTAAGTTGTCTCTGCAAGGAAATCGCATGCATTCGTTTCATTTGCATGCCAAAAGAACCACAAAAATGTAACAATATACTTCGTTTTTTTAACTAAACTTCATTTCCTAATAAGATAGCATTTAATAATGGAATTCAATGTGATGACTTTCAAAGTGTATAAATTTTGCTGCCATGAAACAAGAATCTGAGCACAAAGGAGCACTGAACCAGCGATAATGTCTTCTATCCAAACACGTTTTTACTGTATGTAGAAACTGTTTAAAAGGAAAATTACATCTTTTTCAGCAATTTATCGGAGATAATTACACTTCATACACCAAATGAAGGATAAAGTGTTTTAAAGAACTCTAATTCTAATTGGTAAATGTCACCAGCTGTTGCAGTTACTCTTACTTGTGTATATTCTTTTAATGATTATAGTCTCATGCCACAAGCTACATGAAAATATATTCACTAGGTGTGAAATTCCCATATGTCACACTTTCAAGAATAGGTAAACAGCTCAAAGATAAAGGAAGAAATAATGCCAATGAGGAAGGTAAGAATCCTAGGTTTGTTTTCCAGGAAAGTGGATATTACTTTGCCAAAGGGGAAAAAATGCAATTTCAAAAAGAAAAAGAAAGAAACAATTTGTTAAAACAAACTTTTAAATGAGCTTTACCTTGTACTTCAACCAGAAATTCTTCTTTCCTTAGAAAGTTTGGAACTATCTCAACTTAGTAGATTTCAGCATTAAATCCTCTGGATCTGCCAATAGGGAACAGCATTTAGTTTTCTTTTAGGCTTAAACTGTAAAGGATTTGTTAGTGTTAGATGGTGAAAGATAAATTCTTTCTGGACAGTGTTTCCTGATGGCTAATGTTATCTGGTAAGTGACCAAGGAAATAGAAATTACCCTGGTGCCTGTGGTGAATGTTTAAAGTCATTATCCAGTCTTCCTGGCCATAACTAACTTTCCATTGAGTCTGATGGTTCTAGTGACTGACTGGATTAAACTTCTAAGCATAGTTTTTCTTTGAAAGGCAGAAACAAAAATGGGGTTGGGGTGGGGAGAGAAGGTAGAGAAGGTAAGCCTCTCATTTGTCTGTTCTTCAACTCCCAGTTTAACTGAGCTGTGCCTAACTGCCTTGGTGTTATGCATGTTACAGCATCCTGTTTCCAGGCACCTGTCTGAAACTCAGCTGCCGAGCTAACTTGCTATTATGTGTAGAAAACTGTTCTCATGTCATTTTCATTCTGTGGCAGTATGTTTTCTGAATGTTCTCATTTTCAGTGTTTTGACAAAGTTTGAGAGGCAATGAGAAAAATACATATCTTATGAGTGAGTTGTTCTCAGGTATTAATAGTAGTAATCTTTGTGCAAAGAACCCTGCCTCTTCACTGGAAAAACTAATGTATAAAACCCCCACCCCCAAAAAGAAAATAATCTAGGTTTGTGATGATTATTCCTTGTAATTGTTGAAACTTTCAAACATTGCTTATGAGAATTATGCCGAAAAATAGTGAAGGAATGAATTCAATAAATTACCTCTGTTGGGTTTGGTATGTATTACTTACATTGTGTATGAATGCTCTTGAAGGGGAGACCAGTGAAGACGTTTATATAGTTATTTCAAATTATGACTACTTTTGTTATATCAGAGTTATGTTGAAAACATCCTTGAATTTATGTCATCTATATTTCCCTTTAGGTTAAATTTAAGAGCAGTAAGAAATTGCAGTGATTCTTAACTGCACAGAAATAGCTTTGTTACAAAAAATAAAATTAAATGTTACAAATGGAATAAGTAAGATACGCTCATTGCCTATATTATGTATTAGTTAAGAGATGGGCAAGTTTAGTGTGATATGTAAAATATATCACCCCTCAAAAAAGTAGCAAGAACTTTTTTTTTCTCTCTCTCTCTCTTTTTTTTTTTTTTTTCTTTTAGAAGCAGGGTCTTGCTCTGTTGCCCAAGTTGGAGTGCAGTGGCATGATTGCATCTCACTACAGCCTCAGACTCCTGGGCTCAAGCAGTCCTCCTGCCTCAGCTTCCCAAGAAGCTGGGACTCCAGGCATGTGCCACTGCAGTCAGCTAATTTTTCTCACTTATTTTTTTGTAGAGATAGGGTCTCACTATGTTGCCCATAGGCTGGTCTTGAACTCCTGGCCTCAAGCATTCCACTCACCTCAGCCTCCCAAAGTGCTGGGATTATAGACGTGAGCTGCCACACCCAGTTTCTGTCTTTTATTTAAGGAGAAGGTGCTACCACTTGTCCTAGCATCACTCAGATGCATACCTTGAGTTATTTTTCCAGCAGTAGTAATAGTTAAATCATTCATATCCTCTTTCACCTAATTTTCTTACAGTATTTATTTTTGCAAATGAGTCTGTTGACAAAGTACGTTCTATGGACATGAAATGATACAAGGCTAACTGGCTTATTTGGGCATCAGTTCTACCATTTTATTCTTCTTACTGTCAAACTCAAATAACTAAGTACAGATTTTGAATCAAGCCCAGGTGTCGATGACACAAATGAGTATTTTCATTAACTAGTCCAGCTATATGAAACTCAAGAAAGGACAAAAAGTAAATCAAGAATGAAAACTCTTCAGCAGCCATTCAGGCTTTTGTCCCTCCCGAGTAGTGATTTTGTAGAGTCTACAGCAAGGAAAAGTTATATTATCTACTCTGGTTCCTCTACTGTTAGAAGACACCACATGTTAGATAGCTTTGGAAAGTTATCTTTGGCTCTATATAGGAAGCTAGTTCATTGATACTCTTCTTGCATTTCTAAACTTAATTATTGAGATTATATTGGTAATTATTGAGCAGCAACAATGGATAATCCACAAAATATTTTATGTTTTACTTTGTAATATATTAAATCTTTTTCCCCAATATCTTCCTAATAGTATATTACTCAGCTTAATAAGGAAGATTTAGTTTGTAATCCTTGAACACCTATAATAGTCAAAGGAGGCACCAAAAGAAAGCTAACATTTTTTAATAGTGTGGATAAACCAGTAAAAACCATTTACTCTTCATAAACGATGAAGAGTAAATTTTATTTTCAATTAGGAAATGATAGTTGCATGTGGAAAAGTTTTGGGAAAATTTATGCACTTATACTGCTTGACATATTGACCTTTCAAGATAGCCATTTAAAAAAAAAAAAGATATGACCAGTCTTACAACACTGTATTTTTAATTATTTTGAACTGATGAACAACTATGACCTCAAGTTGTGAACATCAGTAATAAATTATTTTATTTACTTTAATTATGGAATTTATTGAAAGTGCTCACTGTTGATTTGGTCTTGAGCATATTTTACTGGTATGAACTTAATTTTCAGGGTATGAATAAATAAGAACTTCATAACTGAGACCTGATGTTGTTTTATTCCTCCTGCTTTTCCCTCACAACAGAAACCAGGAATGGATCTGGCAGACACTTATATTATGTTTGTTCGGCAAAACCAGGATATTCTTCGAGAAAAGGTCAATGAGGAAATGTATATAGAAAAGTTGTTTGATGTAAGTAGCTACCCTTGCAAGGTATGCTGGCATTATAGATATACTGCCCAGAGAAAAGTGGCATTTTGATGGTATGTTTGTAAAACACACTCTCCTTTTTTGATCCTTTTTCTGTGCAGCTAATATAGTTGATAATCTTTATATTTCCTTGACTGCTGAGGGAAGCCTTAATTAGATTCCTTTTCTACATGAAAACTGTCACCATTAGAATGAAAGTCTCAAAAATCTTCTGAGGTTAATTTTAACAAGCAAGACGATAATCATTTAACCTTTGTGTTCAGCATTATTTCTCTTGCCTTATGTAACATGCTGTAAACACAATCATGTTGTAATAGATGTGGTCCTCACTACTATTAAAAGTTTTTCTTTTAAATCAATATAATATTCTTCAGTTAAACAAAGAGATAAGCTTCTGTAAAGCCAAATATCTGCCACTCTATTGTTGTTGAACATTTCATCTTCATTTAACACATTGACTGCAACACTAGAAAAAATATTTTTTTCCTTGGGGCCACAGCATTTTATTATGAAAATAGAATAAAAATTTCAAAAACAAAACAATCCTTTCTAATTGAATTTAAAAAAATTTATTTATTTTTTATTGTTTTCTGTGCATGAGTTATATGCAACTTAAAATATAGTTCTCATGGTTCCCAAGGTAAAGAGACATGTGAGTTACATATGCTTCACAGTGCCCCAGGCTCAAAACTCGCGTGAGTTAAATACGACTCATAGCAGTTAATGTGTTACAGTACTGATGTGTGCCAGAAGATACAATATTACAGTTTTATCAGTACTAAGGTCTTCATTTAGGCATGACAGTTGTTAGAAATGGGGGATTATGGTTGTAGATACCATGATCATCAAGTTGCATTTATTGAGTGTATGTAAAGGAGACCAAGAGAGCAGTCAATTTAAATAACAATGCTGTCATTCATTTGTAATTATTTAACACCCAGTTCAAAGGAAATGGTACTTTGCTTGAGACATAACTTTGCATAATTCACCACAATGCTGATTCTGAAATGTAATATTGGCTTTGAAGTATATTTATTTATGTACATCTTCTCTGCATTTTAGAAATGCTTTTCTGGCAGTTTCATTTAATTATGCAAGTTACTGCAAATGTTTTCATAACAGCAATTCACGGGCTTCATGGTGACACTTCAGCTGTGGCAGTTACAGAAGGCCCCGCTACGTCATCATCTCCGCCATGGTCTGTCGTGTCAGTGTTCACTGTTTGTTAGATTGGGTGGCCAAAATGAGTCTTATCTTTCATACTTTATGTTTTTAGCCTCTACCCAGGCTGTTTTACAATAAAAGTATCATCTGTTTTAATAAGCTAAGTGTTAATATGTGTGAAAAAAATGATTTCCTAAAAGCTTTGATGCCCTGCAGGGGTAGAAAAATTATCATCCATCCAGCTGGCTCTTTTACAAAATACTGAAACCATATTAGCAACTTCTGCTTCCATTTGGTATTCCTCTGAATTTACAAGCATATGTTTCTTATCCAAGTTCTTTTTTACTTTTTTTGCTTATGTGGTGATTCTTAAAAATGTTGAACAGAAAGGGAAAGTTGAGTTGATGTTAGTTTTTACCATTATGCTACTTCTTAGAATAGCTAAAGCACATATTCTATGGTGAAAAAAGTTACAGCCATTCTGGAAATATACCATCATAGATAGATTTGTTGAGTGTGTGCATGTGTGTGTACACTTTCTTAACATCTTCGATTTTTTTTGTCTTGGTGACCTATTTACTACAAAGCTTAATAAGCATTCTTCCCATCAGTTTATACCAAAGATAGAATTTTTTTCTCCTCAAAGATATTCTCCACTTTCAACTCCTCTTCATTCACTGAACTTCTTTGGAAGACTTTCTGTGTGGCAACAGTAACAAACAGAGCTCTCTAATGTGGGTCCAAGAAGGCTGACATTAAAACAATGCACTAGTTTAAATGTCCTGGTTATGTATACTTGCATTTTGATACCTAAGCACCTGACATGGCTGTGGGTTTGCTTCTAAAAGGAACCCTTGACAAGCAACCATTCTGTTTTGGTTGTGAAGGTTTTGTCATTTTGCATATCCCCGGTATAACATTGGACTTGTTATTTGTAAAATACTTGTAATGCCCTTAAACATTCTAATATTTTTAAGTTGCACATTTTTATTACTTTAATTAAAAATAAAAATAGACCCTAATACTTTTGATATGTCATTAAGAATAACATGTATGAGGAGTACTAAGAGCTCCTAATTAGCCAAGACTGAATTTGTCTCAATTACAGTTAGAAAATGAGAGGTTATCAAGTATGTGTTGAAAGGTAAAGTAAGATGTGTATCTTAAGCAACAGATCATTACTGAGAGACATTATATAATTATTGGAAATCTACTTGGCTGGAGCTTAAAATAATATTGTTAGGTGTCAAGAAACAGTTGAAAATAATGACCCTATAAATACTGCTAGCAACCTTAGCCTATTACAGATAAAAGATTGAAGAGAACAGTTTTATTCAGGCATCATGACAAACTTTTGCTATTCTAGTTAGAGTTCTTTCTATGTAAGTAAATGGATCCTGCTAACTTCAGTTGCAGGTGAAAATACATATACACACGTGTGTGCACACACATTACACTGAGTTAGCACTTAGTGGTGTTAACCAACCCAGACAAGAGAATGAGCATTACAATTTTTTGTCATGCAACATGAGGACTTACCTCTTTAAGAAATCTATTTAGTTTTGGAAATACCACATATAACACTATTTTTATATAAAACAACTAGTCTGTAAAACAGATATTCATCCTGCCCCTAACACTTTATGAAGTGTGTTTTACTAAATTATCATCTTCTTAGATGGTATCCTACCCATGGGAGAGGCTACTGAAAAGTTTGTGGAACTTTCTGTGAGAGTAATAACTAACTACTTGTGGCATCCTTGGCCTCTAAAACTTTTGATCAGTTAAAAATCTTAATTTTTCCTGATCTGTGTTTTGAAATACTCCAAAGTTCAGTAAATGATTGTATCACTGACTAAGACCAGTAAAATGGCCATTGCCCTGCATTTGCACCCATTGTTTTGGGACACCTAGGAATGAGAATGTTCCTCCAAGAGTTGTCACTGTGCAGTCTACACAGCCATATACCATGACGAAATCTGCTTCCAGAGCATCTTGCCCTGCTATTATATATGTTCCAGTCTCCAAGGATAAGTTATTTTGTTTCCTAACCTCAAAGTATTAAAGAGGTAAAGTATTAAAATCTGTATTATCTTCAAGGCCATATATAGGATAATCCCAGACTTTTACATCAAATCTTGAAATAAGAAAATTGAAAGTACCCTTTGAAGTTCAGAAAAGCTAATATTAGAACAAATATGAAGGCACTCTGTTTACCCCATAAGTGGTTAAACTTATGAAACACTTTTTGCTTGAAACAGAAATAACGTCAAAAAAGTATAAATAAATGAGGGCAGCTCCATGCTGTTAACAGTTCATTTGAGATACATTTCTAATCTTTTCAAACTATCAAAATAATAGTAGCCATAGCTATCACCACTGCCATTCTCTGAGCACCTCCACGTGCCAGGAAACATGTGAGGTCCTTTACCTGTATCATTTCCAGCCTTCTGTGCTAGATGCCATCATCCTCATGATTTCCTTATTTTTAAATTAAGGAATCTCCCACTCAGAGATCAGTGACTTATGAGGTGTTGAGTTAGACCTTGAAACTGTGTCTGTAGTTTCAAAATCCATGCTCTTTTGACCTTACCTCAGACTTACAAAATTTGAAATGATAAAATAGTGTTATGGGAAGAACATCAGACTGCAAAGCCAGAAACCTTAGTTCCAACCACAGTTTTGCCCATAATTGTCTGGGTGAATTTGAAAAATTTATGTCATCTGTTTAAGACTCAGTTTAGGTAGTATGTATAGACTGAAGATGTTGGTCTAGAACTTCAGATGAGTTCTGAAACCATTCCAGATTTTAAACTAATGATTCCTTTAGTTTTAACTTTAGCAATGATGACAGAAATTACTGGGTCGGTTACATAATGAGTCTTGCACCCTAGAGTAGCAATTCTTAAGTTCTTATGTGATAACCAGGTGAAAGCAAAGTGTCCCAAAGAAACAACAGCAAGTACAGTAGATAAATAGAAAAGAGAGTCTATCTAAAAGAATAGCTATGACATATGACATTCCATGCATGTACCACCACGGTTCTGAAACCCAAATTTAGAGAAACAGCTGGAACTCATATACTGTGTATTCATGCTAAGTGTTTCCAGGTGACCAGGATATTATAAACAGAGGCTATCTCTGCCTTTCAAGTGGTCATTGAGATACATGCTGAGCTTAAAGTCTACATGTTACATTCTTTTCCAATTAAAAAAAAGTGGTTTATTGGGCAAGGGAAATCTAAAGGAGGCTCTCATGTAGTAGGAAGGACTGGATATGCCAAAAGAAGATTTTTCTGCTTTGTAGGCAGTTTCTCTTAACCCAATGTCCCTTTTTCTAACATATACAACAGTGTCAGCAGTATTTTAAAAATTTCTATCAAATCAAAATAAGCTTCAATTTGTCTAATCCCAATATAAAAATATGACAAAGATTGTCTAATTCTTTAATTCCATTTTAATGCCTACTATGATGTTTCTTCCCAGGCAGAGTGGCTCCTCCCTCTTTCAGGTTTCAGAACATGTAGCACAAGCCACAGGTGTCCATGTTTTAGGAGAGAGCTGGTGCATTCCTTGAGAGCTTTGGTTCTCTGGGCTGGAAAGTGGTGATGTTTCACAAGTCAAAACTGACATCCACAGTAATTGTCACAACAGCACCCACGGCAGTTGTTTCTTAAGGTCCAAGACGTTACAATGTGGAGGCCATTGATGGTTACTAAAGCACATCTTACTTTCCAAGACAGACACTAAACCTACCTAACTCTAAACCTTTGTACATTTATTGGGTATTGCCCATCTTGAGGCCCTTGGAAACAATCTCGTTTTAGCTCTCATTTGCTACAGACACACATCAGGGTGTAGTATTTAATTGGTGAATCATACAGATTAGACATTCTCTTTGTTATAAACTGATTAAATATTTAATTGTTGAGGAATTTCATCTCAACAAGACTTTTTAAAAAATATTGTTATGATGTCTTGTAAAATTAAGAGTAATTCTTTAAATGATAGTTAATCAGTTATATTCATCCAGACAGTGTTTTATAAAGGATTAATTTTTCAGGACTTATGATGAAAAGAATCTCAATTTCCAGTAAAGAAACTTTAAATTAAACATTTTAAGTAAAATTGACCTAAACTACATAAATGGGTTCAGTGGCCCATTTATGCTAAGATAAAAAGAAAAAAATGAAAATATTATAAGTGGATGTGCTTCTCAAAATGAAACTAATTTAGCACTTATATGCTCTTGTTTGCCGCTGGATTCCCAAATAAGCAAGGGGGGAGTGCTCAGAATTTTTGAGTTAGTGTTTCATATCAGTGCCCAAACGTGGTGATGTGAGAGTTTATTCTTGTTAAGATCAATGCTGCTAGCCTTAATTTATTCAAAGATTCAGTTTATTACCATGTTGTTTTCCTAAGAATAGTTGAAATCAACAGAACATGGATAAGAGTAACTACTAGATAAACCTTCCTTCCGTAATACATTTTGTCATATGTATTCAGAGCTTGTCATGTACTTTGTCAGTCATATTCTTCTGGTGAGTTTCTTTGTATATGTAATCATCGGCCTATTTATTAGGAATGCAAACTATGGCCCATTGAGATGGAAGACTGTCTTGGCCTTCTTGCATTTCTTATAATTTTGTGATAATATGGAAATATTGTCATATGTTAATGTCAGTTTAAAAATAGCAGTTTTCCTCTTTTTCCATATGGTCTTCCACTTTCAAATAACCGCATGGTTGTTATGTGGACCACATGAATCAGTCTACATCCTCATTACAAAGTATTTTCTTTTTGGTTTTGTTTCTATATAAAAAGTAATCAAATATAAAACATTAACTGTTGGCCCACTATGCCCAACCATGATTTTCCTATCAAGACTGGAAATTAAATGCTAATATTATTCCTGTGTCATAGTCGTCATTTTCCATTTCCATCAATAGAAAGGTATGGATACTATAAGTTCAGTAATGAGCTTGAGGCTGTTTGAGTTAATTTATTTCTAAACATTTTTATGTTGTGTACCCTCGTACCTCATTGTGTAACTAAAGGTAGATAAAAGGTTTGACTAATCTCTCCGTTGTATGTATTACAGGGGCAGCATCTCATTCATCTCACATGTTTGAACACTGTTATTTCGCTGCTTTAACACATTGTTTTCCAGATTGTGTTGTTGCTAATTGTATATCTTCCTGCTTTGTTTTACCTATGGTATTTGGACTCACACTGAAGTTGTTTGACTTGTTAAGACGTTCATAGTCAAACCTGTTCTTTATGTTGTCTTATCTGCCTGAGTAATGCCATATAGAGCTTGCTCCGTAGCTGTTTTTTTTTTTTCTTTCAAAGTTTGTTTCTCTTTAAAACCTCCACTCTCGAATTACAGCTGTCTGGTTCATTTGAGTTAATAATCCTCATTCTAATGTTAAGTTATTATTTGTAAGTGTAAGAATTTATAAAAGGATCAACTTTTGATGTATGATGTATGCCAAAATCACTTTGGCAAGTCCAGACGAGGTTCAGAGAGGCCAAAGGCCCTCATTTGAATCTAAGCTGCTGGTGAATTAAAACCTGAGAAACTTGAGATAAGCGTGCCTAATTGCCTAAAAGAAACTCAACAAGAAAATGTATTGTAGCTTGTTGATCTTATTTCTTTGATAATTCAAAAGAATCTTTAAGAAATATGTAGACTTCTTACTTAGATTCTTGAAATGTGATCGTGGTACACAATTGTCATTTGGCACATTCCCAGAAATACACATCTTTGCATGAGGCACCTGGACATATGTGGCAGGTCTGGTAGAATCAGCTAATTAACAACACAGGCTTAAACAGGCACCTCATCTGGCAGTGCAGTTAGTTGCCTGATGGTGCTCAGCAGGATTTGGTAGTGCTTTTTATTTTTCTATCCTAATGGTCTGCTGCCCACCTAATTCTGCCTTATTGTCAGTCACTACTTACCGCAGCTTGGGGCCCTCCCAGGAGGCTAAATTATTATCAAAGGATTAGGGAGATGTAGCCTTGCAGCTCTGACATTTCTGATTACTTGTCTATGCCAGAACACTAATTAGCTGTGACTAATTAAGAAAAATGTTCCTGCCATAGAAAACCATTTAAAAGAACTGAGAAGTAGAAAAGCAATTCAAAAGCTGAGCAGTGCTCAGATTTGCTGATGCTCTTTAGATTTCCACCAGAGCCTTAACTCACCTTTAATTGTGCTCAGAATTAAAAAAAAAAAAAAAAAAATCCCACATGCAAACTGATCGAAGATTTTTGCTTGAGTAGGAAAAAAATTATCATTGATCACCTAAGTTCTCTTAGTAATGATAAAATTGTCTTTGATGAATGGAAGGTGACAAAACTTTCATTTTCATGGAGAAATTTTTCTAAATACCAGTTGCATAAATGTGCATTTGCGTTCCTCCAACCACACTAGTAACAAAGACTTATAGTCATTGAAGAAATTAGAACATTCTGTCTACTGATTTTTATCAAAGATAGCTGAATGGATTATGAGCCACATGTTGAACATTTCAAAATTAGTTAATATTGAAATCATGCCTTTTCACCTTTAAGGCGGTCTGGAAATTCTGACTCTTCACGCAGAGCCTGGTTTTTCCACAGTGACTTTGCATGCCTGCACTTCAACCAGCCGATAGTGCCTTATTAATGGAAATGCCCAGCCCTCCCCTGAGACCAGCATCTCTAGCAATGTTTTCATAAGCTGATAGCTACTACTCTCCTTCCCTTCAGCCCTAACGTCATAAGCAAATGACACACGTGGTTTAAAGGCCATTTTCTGTGGTGGCTTTTTGTACTCCCCCTCTGGGAGCCATCCCCTCTGCAGGCCGTCCCTGAAGCTCCCTCTGCAAGGTCAGCCCCATTCACAGGTGGGCACAGTAGTGCCAGCCAGGTCACCACTGTTGAATAAATCCAACTGAAAAACAAATCTGTGTAAGGAAGAGGCTGTTCTGGCAAGACCATCATTAGATGTGTGTATCCTATGCATTGACAGGAAACAATATAAAATAATTTTTAAAAGTTCTTGTAAACACCTAAATTCCAGAGAAAGCCCTCAATTTCTTGGTCTCGGCCTAGCCCTAGATAAGAGATCATGTAAATTTTGCTCTCTGGATATGGGCAAAATATTTTGTTTGGGGAAAAAGAAAATCTTCACCCCACCTCACCTACATTCTACATGCTGATTTTTAAACCCATTTCTCCTTTTCCTCTCAGTGGAGAACAAAAAGCGAGTAGCCAGCATCCTCTGGGGAATAATCCCTCCTATATATGAAGACTGTTATTAAGACACCTGTCATACTTGTCTACTTCAGGGTAAATAATCCCTATTTGTTTAACTTCACTTCATAGGCCCCTTTTCCAGCCCTTTAATCATCTTTGAAAATTCTCAAAGTACTCTCAGTCGTGATTAGGATTTATAGTCAGAGATGGGATGTAGTATTTTAATGTGACTAAACAAGATTCTTTTAAGCTTTATTCCTATTCAGGTATTCAAATATATGACTCTCCCATACTTTTGCTCTACCAAGCTCCATAAATTTGGTTCCATATATTCCCAACATTCCTTTTTGTTGACTTTCCTCTCAGTTGCTGCCTATACCTTTGAGATAGGCAGTAAACATGTGTTTATCAATGTAGGACACCCATTCAGTTGATGTTTTGCATGTATAAAGTCTCTAAAACAAATCCAATTCACCATTCATTTACTATGTGTAAGAAATGGTGGTGACTGTTGACATTAACACATTAGGCATTGGCTTTGTCCCACATGATTGGGTATCTCTGTCGCAATGACTCAGTAGGATTCTAATTAGAATAGGAAGTTGAAACCCCTCTTATTAATCATTTATTCATCAAACCTGTATTGATTGAACATTTTCTGTAGCCCATATACTGAGCTAGTGGCTGGTAATACAATATTAAACAAGATAGACTGAGTGCCTGCCCTAAGGGAGCTTACATTCTGATGACTAAATGGGTCTTCTTCAGAAATTATTAATTTCCACATAAAATATTTCCACTTTTTCATCTGTGCAGATGAAAACAGAATAGTGATTATCTATGAAATAGTTTAATTATTTCTGTCTCTCTCTGTTTTCGAGTAGATGATTGGAAACTTGCCAAAAGTTTGGTGCCAACACAGTTTGTATCTAGTTCTAGTGCTTGCCACATTAAATGTCATGACTGTAAGATAAGAATACATTCTTCCTCTCTATCCTTCCTGGGTTCTTCTCTTGAAATCCAGGCTTGAATCAGCTCCCAACAGAGCTCTCATAGTCTCTCAGACAGAAGTCAACATTTCCACAGCAATGGTATTTTTCTGCCTTTCTTTAAAATCAACTCACAAGGCCAACAAGTATACAAGGCACCAGGACATGTTGCTTAGTGGTGAAAATACACAGGCAACACAGCAAGCCATACCTCCAAATGTGCTCCACAGCCTCAGATAACCCCCAGGAATGGCTACCAATCCTCATGAGCCTATGCTGGAGAGGCAGCTCCCTGCCTAGGTGATAGCCTCTGAAGAGCTGAGTATATCGACATCTGAACTTGTAGTATTAGCATATTTGTGTGTGTGAGTGTATATGTGTGGACAATCATACATGTACATAGACATGGAGGTTTATTAGTTTATAGTACTTTCTCTTTTATTTCATTCATCACCTAAAATGAAATTAGACTGTCACATTTTAAGCCCCATTTTAATCGTATTAAATTTCTTTAGCCAAATGCAATTGTTTGCTCTTCAGTGATTTCTATGACTTTAACATCTGTTAAATTATTTTTCTATTAATGAAACATGCAATTCAAGTCAATAGTGACTCTGGCTCTGGTATTCATCTGTCCTTTTTCTATTGAAAATTATATATATAAAATTTTTATTTACAAATATTTTAAAACATTTAGTCCTTTAATGAAAATGGAATGCATGTTATATGCCAGACATTCTGCTAAGGAATAGATATAGCAATAAAAATAAGATTCACTTAATGCCTTCTGGATACTCACAGCTGGTTAAAGGATACATATACCGTATTGTGCAATATTTTCATAGACACCTGTATAGAGTTCTCGGAGTAGAAAATATATGAGCACCTAATTCTTCCTAGTAAGAGATAGTATTGGCTTCATAACAGAGATAATGGTTGAACTAAGTCTTAAAGGCTGACATGAATCTAGCCAGGGAGATGAATTTGGGAATAGAAGTCCAAGCAGAGGGACAAACATGCCCAGAAACCAAAGGTCTAGAGACGCCCAGCAGAGCTGCAGGTCATTCAGTCTGCTGAAAATGATTACTGTGGAAGTGCACCAGGACTTGGAGACAGAAGATAGCTGTTTACTCCAGTCCTTAATGGCCTCAAAAAGTGATTTTGGAACATTTCCTATTTTTTATAAGGAAAATAATGCAGAAATACCTGGTAACAGCTAATCCTCAGGCCTGGGTTTTATCTCAGAACCAAGTTGTGCCATTTAATAGCAGTTCTAAGAGTCCAACTTATTTTTGTCTAGATCCTACATTATTGATTTAAAATGCAATATTGACCAAAATTTTACATACAATATTCAAAATGAGTCATTCAACTAGATGAAAAGGTCATAGTGCCCAAATGAATCATTCATAGACACTGTCCGTGTCCCAGACTGGTACATACACCATTATAACTGGATTGACCACTGAGTTCAGCCAAACCATTAATTAGTCATTTCACTCAAAAGATTAGCCAAACCAGTATGCATCCCATCATTGGTCCCTAAGCAGGGGAGTGGAGAACAGCTGATTATCTGAAATATTCACTTTATAATTACCAGTCTTTTTAGCGCCAGGAAAATAGCCACAGAATAAACTAATGGAGGCACTTGGCTACTTGATAATAAATAACAAAGAACAGTGTTTATTTTAATACCCTTTGTGTAGTGTGGAGAAAGAGGTAATTTAACATTACTTTCAGGACATTTTGGAATGAAGGGAGATTAATGAAATAGCAGTGGACTGAACTAGCTTTCAGTTTATGGAACTTGTCCTATTATGTAACTTACTCTGTGTGTCACTAAAGAGGACCTAATTCATCTGAAAATATCTCAGTTATTATGTGCATGCTTTTTGTTAGAAAAGAGGAAGTATGGAGCTCCAAAGATGGGGAAATTTTTTTCAACATTCAACAAGCATTCATTAGGCACCTACTATATGCTACTTGTTCCATGTTAGCACCTTTCACATGTTCCCTTCCTTAACATACATGGTGATGCTCTCATAATTTGAAAACTTCCTGATGTAGTTAAAAAAGAAAATCACCCAGAATATGGCGTTATTCAATATGGAATAAAATGACATCAAATACTTCTCTGTTCTGTGTTTGGAAAAAAAAAAAAAGAAGATGAAGAAAGCCATATATAGAGAGTTCCCCTATGGATGAACCAAGGATCTTTTTTTCACATTGCATTGTTTTGTTACAGTAAAACAAATATTTTCCAGTGTTTTTAAGCATTAGGATATACAGTGCTTTAAAATGAGTCTGAAGAAGAGAGTATGTAGGAGATGTGCAGCATAATAGCCATTTGCCTGTTTATCTTAATAGGGAGTGTAGTTCTTCAAAGGATTTCTTTATATTACATGTCACATTATTGGGTTTACAGACGTGTTTGGTCTTTGGAAGTGTGGATTGCTTCAACCTACAAGAAAATTGGATGGGCTTTTCTTAATAGGCATCTTCTGTATTCACACACAGTCCTGTGTTACGGTGACTGTCAGTGACCACTAGGAATGGTAGAGACTGTTTTCTCAGTTTTCTGCTAGAAGCACTGCTCCTAAGAATCAGAGATTTTATTGACAGAACAGAAATCCAGACTTTTTTTTCTAGAGGTAAATTAAATAACACAATAGTTATGAGCCCAGACTCTGGAACATAAATACGGGATATAAATTTTAACCCTGCCACTTATACTCATTGTGTAAACTTGAATAATTGCTTAATCTAAACTCAGTATCTCTACTTCTGTAAACTCAGTTTCAAGATATGCAAAATGGGAATAATAACACACACTTCATCAAGGTTGTTATAAGAATTAAGTGAAATTTTAACTGATTCTCTTGAACTTCCCATGAGGAATAAAGAAAATATCAGATACCTTTATAATCAGAATTTCTAAAAAAAAATAATAATAGTAATAAAAATAACAGTACTTGTATCTTGAAATTCTTTATAAATCTCATTTATTCCTCATTATACTTTGTCATTTTTATAATATGTCTGTACTTCATTAAGAGGCCAAATGAATAAATTAAAAACAAAATAACAGACAATAGAAAGTTCTGGAGCTCTAGGCTTGCATTTTTCTTTATTCTAGAAGAATAGAGCTATATTGAAACATCATCTAAAAACAGAATGACAATTTGGCTTTTCCCTTCCACTCATTTTTACAAGAATCACAAGCTCATCATGCCCTTTTCTTTAATAGTCAAATTTAAACTCACAGTATTTCTGTAGCACATTAGAATCTTATTATTTTAAAGCTAGATTCATATAATCTATCCCACATATTACAGATGACAAAATGAGGCATAGAGAAGGGAAGTGACAGGCTCAATCAAGCAAACAGCGCAGAGGGGCTAACCGACCCACCCTTACAGGTTCTGCGTTCATGTTCTTCTCTGATGTGCTGACAGCCAGCCCTCAGCTCCGTTCCACACACAAGTCCCTATCTTCCCCGTCATGAACATCTCTGGGTAGAGCTGGGAATGTTGATAGGTTTAGGTTGGGGTGAACACTTCCTGTATTTTTAACCATAATAGGCTGGTTTCAGTTTTCCTTAAATATAACCCTTAATCCTATTGCAAGCCAACAAAAACTTCACATTTAAAACTTTCAAAATGCTTGTGCTTTGGGAGTCTGTTTCATGGAACCAGGTATGATAGTTTCAGTGAGATGCCTTGAATAGAAGGGAAAACCTGGCATTATTGTATCAAATCTACTATTAATATAAAATCTGCATTTTAGTGTTTAGAAATGGGAAGTGAGTGAAATAGAGCCATGAATTTAGTTATATTAAATAGATGTACTATTGACAAAATGAACACTCAACGTACATTGAAGCATTTATATTTACTTTTTAATATAATGGTGAATCTGTAGGGCATTAATGATTCTAAACATTTTGTTTCTTTCTAAAGCTACTAAATGATCCTAAAGGATGTCTTATATTTATTGAACCTATCAAAACCATCAGCATTGAAAAAATATTGTTCTTTTATTCAATTTAACTTTACATTTAAAAGTACATATTTTCTAGGTGAGATTTCTAGGTGTTATCTCAACACAGTGACTCAATTCTTTTCAAATAGCTTCTCTTGAAATAAATGAACAAATACATTCATAATGTGGAAATTTAGTTATTCCATATCTTACTGCACTAAAAAGTGTTGATTCTTTTTTTTTCTTTTTCTCCCCCTGTCGTTCACCTCTTGAGACAAGCATAGATGGAGAAGAATAAAAATATATCAACTAGTTGTACCGATTCATAATCAATAAAAAGCTAAACACTTAAGCAGAAAATATATCACAGATTTGTGCCCTAGCAAAGCAGCTATTTTTACCTTGCCATCATCATCAGAAGCCGCATTCTGACAGAAATCATTTGCTTGAAGCAGCGGCGATATATAAACCCTATGGGGTCTTGTGATTCAGATTTAGGAATATCAGCCTTACAGGGTCTAAAGGCATTGTGCATTAGTATGTATTGAGACCTCATTCCAGGTGGCAAGCAGCTGGACTTTTTTTTAAATAAAACTTCCAAAATAAATGTGAAGTACTTGTTTCCAGGCGATAAGTGTTATATTTAATTGAATCATCCTCAAAATGTTATAAATTAGGCAAAAAAAAAGGGGAGTTGTGCATATTTAATATATTTGTTTTGTATTTCCACTCTTCAACAGAATAATGAAATTCCTTAACTACTTCTCTTTAACTTGCATGAAGAAAGCACGGTATGTTGCTAAATCTCTTTTCACCAGCTCTGCGGAGAAACAACTTTAATCCTTGTTAGAAAATTGCCGAGTCTGGGACTGACAAAGAGCTCATGCTTGTTCTATTGTTAGTGCTCCCTGGCCCCAAGAGCAGAGCCCTTTACAGCTGCGTGGATCCCGCCCGGCTCAGCTGCACTATTTAGGAGAGGAGGTTTGTCAATTTCTATTGACAATGGAGAGAGTTTTTCAGGGCCTGTAGCAGTGCTGACACAGTTGGGGATCAATGCCAGCCATTCAGACTGCACCCTCTTTCATTGCTTTGGTTTGTTAATTCAAGACTAAAGGTCCACTGAGGGGGTTCGGGGTGTTTAAGAAAGCTGATGAACTGTTTAAGAAAGCTGATGAACTGCAAGCATTTATAGCCCTGGTGTGGCAATTTCCATAGTCAGTGGCAACTCCTGGCACTGAGGGAGCTATGTCCTTGTTGACCCTCTTGTTATTAAAAATGCACAAGTGCTGCGCTTCTCAATATTTCAACACTCTTTCATTGTCAATACCACCTTCTGAGCCCTTCAGCTTGTTGCTTGCTCTAAAGATCTTCTTAGATTGGGTTTGAAAACTTCACCTTAAACACTAGATTAGACTGATGTTCTGTTTTCCGTGCTCCTGTTGATTTGTTGAGCCTTCCCAGGGCTGGAAAGCAAGTAGCAGCTTGATGGGGAGACGGGCTGCTAATATGATTTACCAGTCTACAGTCATGCACAATAAGTGTGAATAAATACAGGGGTCTCACAGAGTCAACCCTAGCCTTTCCTTTTCTTCTATTTTTGCTTTAAAAGAGATATCTCAAGAAAATGAAGTGAGTAACGCATACCCTTATAGGAGTTGAATGAACCACAAAAAGAAGGAAAAAAAACATATTTTTTTTGCTAAAGTGGTAGGCTGCTGTCATGGATTGATGTAGGAAAAAAACTGTAAAATATACACTTATTGCTTTATTCTTGTGTAGACCAAGGCAAAGAAGAAAGTAGTAATGCCGTACCCCTGACTTCAGTGCAAGCCGCGGTGCCCTTCCTTGTCATCCCCTGAAGGGAAAAGTGGATAGTCAACCAAGTTGTCTGATAAAATTAACTTTTCCAAAATGAGAAGACAGTTCCTAACATACAGACTTTACTGCACATTCACCCTTTTCAAATTGTTTTTGGGAGGTTGATTTGGTTTGGTGGGGTGGAGGCAGAGAATGAAAGTAAGCAACCTTTGACTTTTTTCACAACACGAAAAAATGAGACCTACCATATTCAGTACTCAAAAGAAGGACATATTAATTCCAGCACCAGAAATAAGAAAGTACTAGGTGTTTCTGTTTGGTGGCTTTGTTTGTTTGTTTGAGGGTGCGTGTGTGTGTGTGTGTGTGTGTGTGTGTGTGTGTGTGTGTGTGTTCGAGTTTCACCATATACAAAAAAAGGAACAGTCGTAGTGGCATTTTTTTTGTTAGCCTGTTCTTAGTGGCAGCATACACTTTGAGCTAAGCTACTGCTTTCCCTTAATCATTTGCTTAATTTAGCTGAAATTCCTCTTCAAAGTACTTTGACTTAGGGACCAAAAATGTGCATTCTTATAAGATAGTTTTTCTTAAAGACTTTTTCTTATAGAATAATTTATTTGCCTTCAAAGTAAGATGATGGTAAAGTAGCTTAAACATTTTACCTAACAAAGGTTCTCTTTTTCTCTATTTTTATAATTAACTTTAGATCATTTTATTCTCAAATTCTTTTTCTCTAAAATTGTAATTTTGGCATTGTGTTAAAGAAGTTATCATATTAATAATTTCTGTGTTACATTACATGTCCTTAAACATAAATGCCACTTATAGATAGTGGGAAAGTAAAGTTAAATTAATTTTAAATCATGTAATGATTTTTAAGAACATAAAGATGCATATGGAGTAATTTTAAGAAAGTATTTTCATTTCTCTCAAATTTATACAACTTACCGTGAACATAGTAACTGCACAGTCTAACAGACAGATTAGTTTGTGATGCTAGCCATTGTACAATATGTAATATTTTCTCTCCCTCAACAAAAAAGAAAAATTTACTATCCTTTGCAGAAGGACTGTAATTTTTAAGAGTTGCATCCATTCTGACAACATTTTAGCTTTCAAATTATCTTGAGGGGGCAGAGTTCCTAATTCAGTATACTCATACTCTATATCAGCAACACTTGTGAGGACTTACTATACTAAAATAGAACTCAAGAAGTTAGGAGTTCAAATTATTTTATAATTTGAAATAAGGATAGAATTTAAATGACGTCAGAAATTAAAGTATCTATGAAAGATTTTGAGATTTAACATGTCAGCTGAATTTACTAGCAGTTTATATTTTAAGAATTTGGGTGTCTTATTTTATAAAACATTATTGCTAATATTTTTACATGTCCTGAAAATTAAGAAAGTAATCATTAGGAAGGAGTGAAATTAGGTACAGGTACAATGAATAGCATATTTTTTAAAAAATCACAGTCCCACATTTTAAAAAATTGACCTTTCTATTCATCCATTTATTAGTATTTAATAAATCATTTATTCACTTTGAATTAGCTTATCTCATTTTATGCATGTATGTTCGGTATACTAACAAATTAATAGAAATAGTGTGATGAAATGTGAAACTCATTTTTAATTTATACTTAAAATACCATTTCTTATTATAACAAATCATATTAGAACAACGTTAACAAATACAAATCCAGATGAATTTAAGACTTGGATCACTTAAGATTATGCTTAGATGTTGAATATACTGTTTTATTATGTGGAGAAAAATTTATTTTTAGATTTTTTTTCTGTGTTTGAATACCTAAGAACATATACACACATATGTAATCTGGACTGTCACTAGGTTTGTGTATACACGCAAGGCACAAAATCCCTTCTCTTTCAAAAACTCTTTTGTAATTTCTTAAGCGTTGAAGGGATGTTGCTATTTCTCACAGTTTTCTTAATGAGTAGCATTATTCTTACAGTATTACCTAAACCTAGCTCTGGCACATCATCAGTGAATCCCTTAAAGTGTCACCTCTGATGGCAGATTGCCTTTTTTTTGAAAATAGGAACAAAATTTCTTATTTTACTATAATCACCGACATTATATAGGAGCAGGAAATTGCATTAGAAAAGAATTTCTGGTTTCCCCTCCTAAGAGTTGTAAAAAATGTAAAAATTATGAACCCTCCAAAAACACAAAATGAAACAGATAATTTTCTTTCATAATTTGGTCAACTGACACCTATTTTGAGAGTCTTGTGATATGTAAGAATTCCATCTTGATAATGTTCCTTCTTAAGATCTCAATAAATCTTTATTTTACATGGCTTTACAATGTCTTGGCAAATACTTAACAACTAATAGTAGGTAAAGGTGTGAATGGGGATTAATACTTAGTAAGTTGTGGATATTTTTTGCGATCACTCCTTTAAAATGTTATTTTTAGGTATTGACTGCATGCCTTATGGCATAACAAATCTTCTTTTTGATTTTTGCTTAACATGCAGGCTAACAGAAAATTTTCTTTTGAAAATAATTTACCTCTTTTTTCCTGCTGCTTGGCCATCCATTTAGTCCCATAACATGTATTTAGTACCCATTGTTACCTACAAATTACAAAGCAAGCCACTAGGCTGCAAAGTGCAAAAACACTGTTTCCATGAATATGTTACAGCTGAAAGACTGTAATGTTAATTCATGGAAAGAACAGCCTAGGTCAATTTAGCAGATTTTCTAGCAAAACATACAATTCTGTTAACAGGAAATTACAGCATTATTGACTTCAAGTGCTGATCTGTGGTCATTTCAGAGTGTTTCATTACCCCCTCATTACCGAATCTGTTAAATGAATACTGCAGAGGTTGTTTTCTTTTTTGTCCTCCTCCCCTCTGCCCCAACCCTTCTTTCCAGCAATGGTACAGCAGTTCCATGAAAGTCATTTGCCTGTGGTTGGCTGATAGATTAGACCTCCAGCTTCATATTTACCAACTGAAGACGCTCATCAAGATTGTGAAGGTAAACAAAATGTGTTTAGATGTGAATTGCCCACCAAGCTATCAAGAATAATGGGAAGATATTGACATACAAGAAAATCCTATTTGATATCACTGAGTGAATCTAAGTACTTAAAAAGCATCACTTATTAGCAATGATATGTTGCTATTTACTTCCACTTTCAGTTAGATTGCTAAATAAACATAAATTTACCTTTTTGCATTAATAAACAAATATTTGCTAGCAAGTAATCACATTTTAAGATTATGTATATAAAGCTGCTAGTACATTTACCTGAATGTAGTAGGTCCATAATAATTTTGCATTAATTGTCTTATATATATAAATGTCTTCTCATAATACATTTACTTTATATTTACTAGGATCATATATCATTATGAGGGCTTTTGAACTGTATTTGCCAAGAGAATAAGGAGAGTCTCTGTTATTTTATTATATCCTGGTGCAAAAGCGATACATTGTCACTGCCTGAATTCTTTTGAAAAAATGTTCCTTCTTATATGTAAAAGATAATCAGTTTGAGTGTGAAGAGTGTTCAAAACTACTAACACAGATGTCATATAAGTAAGGCCTTTAAAATAATATATTTATTCAACATGATTTTTCACACTTTGTAAGTTCTAGTGGAAGCACAAAATTTACCTCAATTTAACCTTTTCTTATAACTGAGACAGAAATTCCACCTTATGGCTGAAAACATAACTCTAAGCTATTGAGAATCAATTTTTCCTTTAAATAGAAGACCTTTACTTTCATTTTAGTACCATTTACTAATGGTGCACGTGTGTGTGCCCATACAAATAATGTATATATGTGCACTTAAGTGTATGTATGTGTATATATGAATATACCACACACATACAGAGTGGTTCTCAAAGTGTCACTGTGACCTAGTATTATCAACATCTCCTGGGAACTTTTTAGAACCACACCTTTTTGGGCCCCACCCCAGACCTAATGATTCAGAAACTCAGAGGGTGGGACCCAGCAATCTATATATTAACCAGCCTTCTAGATCAGGGGTCCTCAAACTACGGCCCATGGGCCACATGCAGCCCACCGAGGACATTTATCCAGCCCACTGGGTGTTTTTACCACTGCTGCCTGTCCTGCTTAGCATCTGAATCGTCCCAGGCCCACAGTGCGCACTCTCCAACGGTCTGAGGGACAGTGAACTAGCCCCCTGTTTAAAAAGTTTGAGGACCACTGCTCTAGATGATTCTAATACATGCTAAAGTTTGCAAAGAACTACTGTGTTATATATACCATTAAAAGAAATTTCTTTCTACCTTAAGATACTTTCCATTTTTCTCTTGGTTCCTGAAGTTTAATTAGAATACAAATTCTTTTGTGCCATAGACACACTTGTTATCTTGTTAGAAAGGCTTACAAATAGGAAATTCTGTTCCAAAGTCAGAAATTGGCAAATCTACTGGAGCATAGAACCAGACCTGTAATGTCACAATAATAGCAATCATGCTTAGTCATAAATAACAAGTAAAATTGTAGCCACCCACAAAATTTTGCTACTATAGCTATACATTACATGTCAAAGAAGACAATATCTTTGATCCAGAACACTTCTTACATGATGTTATTTATTTTGCAAAGAAACTGAAAGAACAACATGATACGTTCATATTTGGCTTAATTCTCCATTGTTTCTCCCTTGTTTCTCTAAGTGTGACTTGAAGAGCCTTAAAATATGAAGGTTGTTGTTCGTAAAAGAGAATCAGGATAATGTATTTACCTTCTAAATATATGTTAAGGTTGTAGTCTATATGGTGATTAATATTAACTGGTTATCTTTATGATAAGCCATGTTTTCAAGTTAATGTCTACTGTGTTCAGGATATCAGAAGTTACATATTTAGCCAACTAGTATTGTTGAGAGATTGTTAAGTTCTTTGTTTAGAAAATAAAAATCTACAAATTTTATTACCCGATCGTTTGTTTCTTTCATAGTTATTCCTTTTCTCATATTCACACGTCTAAGCACTAGTGGAATTTTTTCAGTTTTATTGAGGTATAATTGACAAGTAAAAATTTTATATCTTCAAGATAAGCAATGTGTCTATAGTTAATAATGTATATTTGAAACTTTCTAAGAAAGTAGATCTTAAGTATTCTCACCAGTGCATATTTTAGCATAAAAGAACAATTAATAATTTAATGAAGTATATGAGGAAATATCCATTGTACTCTAAGCCAATCAGTGTATATCTTATTTTGAGATAGTCTTCATTAGGGCTGTCAGTAGTCAAGACTGATAAATATGAAATTAAATTTCATGAATATGTTTGCTTTTCATAAGCAAGTCCTCAGCTAATGCTTTCTTGGGCTGATACACTTAATCAAGTTATAGGGCTCTATTTAATAATTAAAAATGATTATTTTCACAGTGAAAATCAAGGTGAATTAATAATTTAATATTCTAATTGTTTTTTCTACTTTGAATATAAACAGACTTTAGCCAGTTTCATACATAGATTCATTATTCTTCGGAACTTATATGGTTTTGTTCATAATAATCATTTTCCAGTAATTTTAAAAGCGATGAAATAACACATGTATAGAATTGTTAAGTCCCATATGCAGGCTTTCCTTCCACTTAGACTTGGCCTGCATATTGTAATAGAGTTGTACATTCTACCCAGAATCCAAGCTACTCGACTCTAACAGTCTAGTGCCTACTACTCATAGGCATTGTCATTCTTCTATGCCCATGGAAACCCAGACATCATCAAAATTTAAACAGTAGCCAACTTTGCCCTACAAAGATAATTTACACACTAATTGGCTCATTCATGTTGCTCATGCAGAAAAAAACAGATCCCAGTAAGCTTTCCAGAAAAATTTAAGGACTATGAAATTATTTTTGAATTTTAACATCAGAATGATTTATTTGGGGGTGAGGGGAGAAGGTAGGATCTTCAGATAATCAAAATGGTTGTTGAATTTGTGTTCTTTCTAGTGACCATATGACATTTAAAAGCAGTTAACATAAATCAGCTGTTTCTTTTGCTAGGAGAAAAGAAGACAAGTGAACAGCACCCTGTGGCAGGCACTTATCTTAAATAAGAGCCAATGAAATCTTTGTGGAAGCCACAGAGAATGCCCAAGTGTTAATAACATTTTATGAGAGAGAGAGAGATTTTGCAAGGATTTTCTGCCCTGAAACTCACATAACTGGTTATTGCTTGCAAATAGAATAAGGCTTCCAGACTGCAAATCCACAATTCAAATCTGTCCTGGCCAATTTATTGATAATCTAAATGAAAGAAAAGTCAAGCTCACAAACTCAGTATATCATTGTCAAGGGGACAATACTTTAATATTAGATGTATCATCTGTAGATGAATATTTTGTGTGTTTCACATTTTTAATCTAATTACAAGTTAGTTATAGGAATAAACACAAATCTCTATGGTAATAATGCCTTGTGTACTCGTTACCAGATTATCTACGCAAAACTTATTTTTCAGAGTTACTTCCCTGGTTCTGATACAAATTACCATGAGTTTTGGTGTAAGAGAATACCACCTTAGTCATATAACTTATGACTGAGAAAGAGATTAAGAGAATATAAACATGGTGGATTGTATGTGTCTTAAAATACACTGTTAAAATTTAAGTAAAAATACATTTGATCACTTGAGAAAAAAATTACTCTTTGAATCTCAATTTTACTTGCAATGGAGACACTGACCTCAGATACGGTGCGGTCTTCTTCACAGTTCAGTTTATTTTTGGACATGTGGTGGACTTTTCAAATATGAATTTATATCAAGGGATTATCCAAATGAAAAAAATATATATTATCCATTCTCCAGTCTTACTATTGACCTATCACTTCTGAAACTTGGAATGATATTATGAGGCATAGGTTAGGTAGAAGAACACGGAAGGATAATATGCGAAAATACCAATTGTCCCACTACCTTGTAATGGTTCTACTTTTTCCCAGAAGGCTGTTAGTAAAGGCAAGGTGTGTATATGGAGGGGATTAGGATGTCCTCTATCAGTGCTTTTCACCTCATGTGAATAAGTACCTTCAGCTCAAATGTCTGAATGTTATAATATTTTCTGAATGTTATAAGCATTATGAACACTTGTGTGCTCAGCAAAATCAGGCTCTCTTAACTTAAATTTTCAGCTATTGGAGTTATGATATTGGGCCATGAAGTACAGTATTTCTTCTTCTTTGACTTTTTTCATCTGTTAAGTGCAAACAACAACAACAAAAACGTGGCTACTAGCCATCACTTAGAACAGAATAGTGGCATATGAATATGTACTGATACTTTGGGCCAGTCCATTGAAGTTTGACTGTTTAATATTCTAAATCTGACATAGAAGAGTAGAAGAATCTTGAGAGATATTGAGCATTAAAATAGCCTAAGAAGTGCTTCCACTGAATTGGATATCTTCTTTGTTTCCCCATTTACTAACTCTCAACTTTTTCTCCAGCTTTAAAAATCAATAATAATAAAATACGAGTCTTGGTTTAGCCATGGAAATCATATGTGAAGAAAATTGCACTTTAAAAAGTGAAATAAGGAAAGATTTATAAGTTAATATTTTCAGTGTCACAGAAGAGTTTTGTTGGGTTTTATTGTTTTACGAATCACTGAAGAAACAATAACATGGTATTTATTCCATTTTTGATATGTAATAAACCAAATTGTAATTTATTGTTTCACAAAAAAATGTAAATACTTCTTTTATTATCCTGTCTATGGAAGCTTCATGCCAGAATGTGGCACTTCATATTACAAGGGAATTTCAATAGGAAAAGGCAAAATTCATACAGACATTTAGGTGTACACAAATTTTTATTCAGAGGTACTTGTAAACTATTTTATAATTCACAAATACTGAAAATGTGAATTTCTTTTACTGATAACAGGATTAATCCTCTCCCTCCATACAGCTGCCCTCTAAAACTAATGTATTTTATAAAACGGAACACATTTTTTAGTATTAAAGGAAAGCTCCTCAATTTAAAAAACTAAGAATTCATTTTTAAAGACTTGCATAAGTACATACCATTTTGTTTTTGCTATAGGTTATTCAAATAGTAAATTCTGTGCAATTAATTAGTAATGTTTGGGGGGGAAAGTTAATTTGTCATCTGATAGTCACAACATTATGATCTATTCATAGTGATTGTAGTTTGAATAGCACTATCCAAAACCTCTCATTCCATTTTCTCCCGAGAAGTACACCAACAAGATGATTAACACGGCAGCCATATGAACACATTAGTGGCCCAAGATCATTTTTGAAATGTCAGCTGAGTACATATACCTATACATATAAACATACATGTCTGTGTACAAATAATCTAAGTTATCTAAACAAATTCTCTCTTCTTCCCTCAGAAAACCTACAGGGACTTCCGATTGCAGGGTGTGTTGGAAGGAACACTGAACAGTAAGACATATGATACTCTGCACAGACGCTTAACAGTAGAAGAGGCCACAGCCTCTGTTTCAGAAGGAGGAGGACTTCAGGGCATTACTATGAAAGACAGTGATGAAGAAGAAGAAGGCTGATAACACACAGCCTCTGAAGAAGAGAGGAGTTCCTTGATTGACATTGTGTTTTTTGTATTTTGTCCATGTGATTGCATTTGTTGTCTTGACCAAATAAAAATGCTTGCATTTCTTTAAAAACTAAACCTGGAAGCAGAGTTAATGAGGAAAATGCCAAGTATTTTTTTGAAGAAAATCATTCTTTTTTGTGTAGCTGAACCTAAAATTGAACTTTGGCTCTGTTTGTGATTGGAATATGAACATTTTTTAAGATTTGAGCTTCTTTTCTGTAATCACATCAAAATAATGTCGGGTATGTGAAGTGAGATGTGTATTTCTCATAATACAGCATTGTGAGACACCACTTCTAATCACTGCACCAACTCTATTGTACCCTCGTTAAAATGGTGTGTACCTTACAGTTTATAATTTATGTGAAATGTTTGTTTTGTACTTAATTTGCCATCGTTGTGATGTGTATAAAACTTTAACCTTGGTTCTTAGTACTTTGAATTGATCTGCAGGTATCTTCCCGGGCTTAAAAAAATGTCAAACTCAAATATAGACTAGATTATCCAATGGGTTCATGTCTTGTTCCATTCTCAACATTTCTTCTTTCAAGTATACAAAATCCCAAGGTACAGGGTAGCAAGGTGTGCTTCCGTCAACATATTCTTCTCCTAAGTATAAGAGCTTGCAGGCAATAAAAATCCATTTGTTCACAACCACTTATGTATTTATTAGTCTTGTATAGATTAAATGCAGTAAAAGATGTTTGCAGTATTTCAAACATCCCAATTATCTGTCTCTGTGTTTTTGTTTCTTGCTTTTTTTGCTTTATAATATTTTGTTTTCAATCAAATGAAAGATATTAAACTGTTTTGTACCTACTAGGCACACACATTTGTTAAAAGAATTACTATGACAGCATATTTCCATAGCAAAGGAAATGTATGCTACATACTCATATATTGTGTATTATTAATATTAGTAATTAATGTTAACTAATAATTAGTAGTATTAGTAATACTAGTAATGTTAACTAGCAATTGACTATTAGTATTCCCTCAAACTAGTCTCTTGCTAGGATTTTTGAAAGATAACATTATTATGCTTTGTAATTTCTCTATGGATTATTTTTATAATTTTTCCTAAAATATGCTGGCATGTTGTGCTACTGCATTCATTCATAAGTAATTTTCAGATGAAGTCAGTTCATGCAAATTGAGTGGAGGTATCCCTGAATTTATGAAAACTTATGTTCTAAAGCTTTAGAAGTGAAAAAAGTTGGACTTCCAAATTCATTCTCCTGTGGTGTTACAAATGGTCACAGGTACCCAGACAAAAAATCTATTTAATCCACAGATTATTATTATTATTGCTTCCACTCATAGGGGTAAGATAAGATAAACATATAAGAAGGAGTTTTCTTCCTTTTTCCTGGACTAGAGACTAGCCCTGCTATTTCTGAAAGGCAATTTGTCTTGGAATTCTCTCCCTCCCTTTCTTCTCCATCCTCACACCCAATAGCCTTTTCTTCAAGCCCTCAAGTTTCCGGTCATGCTACCCTAAACTCCCCAGTGGCACCCTCCCCAAGCTTGCTGTTGTTCCACAGCTCAAATTGCTCTATACTTGGAAATTACCCACCTTTCTTTTCCTTTCAGTAAAATGTCCATTTCCTTTATACAGTTCATCTCTGCATAATTGACCCATTTTCTCCTAAAGCATGAATAACTGATGACCTCCCATAACCCTATTGAAACTATTTTTTTTAAATGTATTTACTCAAATGTTTTGTTTATAGCATTCAGAAATAAGGAAAGCAGTTCGTGCAGGGCAAAGTATTTGAGGCCTGAAGGGTCTTTTTGCTGGCTTGGCCTGTTTAACGTGGCTACTTGCCCCCTTTGCTGGTCAGTCTCTCTGAGCTTCTTCCCAGATTGTGATGTTCTTTGCTCCTTCTCTTCCACACCCAGGAGATCTTTAAAAGCTCTATTCCCTACCTTCCACCCCCAGTAGCTTCCACAGCAAGGACAACAGTCAAAGGCAGGTAGTGGAGCTGCTCACGTCTTTATAAGAACTACCTGGACTAACCTTTGAGCCACAAAAAGGTATGTGAAGAAAAAATTATAAAGTAACTTTGAAAAAGAATGAAAAGTGGTTTTGGGGTTTTTACCCAAACTTAACTGCAAGTTGCTTGAAATGACAGTATTTGTTCGTTAGAGTGTGTAACTGTTAGGATTAATGCCCAAGCATTCTATGAGAGAAAGGCAAGTTTTATGTGGTGGTATTCTTTAAAAAGTAGTATTTTAAAAATGAATTTAATTGAAAACCTAACAAGTTTTGTATAATATTTGAAGTGAAATCATTTTTAACTCAAGAAATAACTATCCTTCTAAATGTTTTGAGGGAAAAGCAAAAAGTTACATTCTTCGAACAGTTTGGCCAGTGTGGCAAGAAAAAGTAGTTAATACTGTCCTGATGTCCAAGCAGAATAGCACGAGAAGGAAAGTTTCTCCAGACATTTGTCAGAGAAAATAATACTTTTACCGGAAAGGAAAAGAACCATACAGAGCTTAATGTAAACCTCTCGCTCTGCTGTGGGTTGTTCTTGCATTCACGGATTTTTCCACTTGAATTCCCTTTAGTTCTAGCTCATTGTCCCTCTCTTAAGAGAAGGGATTTCCTGCTACTTCTGCAATAAACGCCCGCGCAAAGTGTCTAGGAGCTCCCACCCCGCCCCCCAGGGTCAGAGCCCGGCCTGGTGGGGCGCTGCCCTCCTTCGCCAGCGGCGACCGGCTGTGAGAGGGTCCTTGAAGGTGCGCTTGGGTGGGAAAAAGATCATTCATCTGTCGTTGCTCAGAAATCCCCCGAAACCCCTTTCCGCAGCCTCGGCCTGCCTCCCAAGAGGGACGCTCCGGGCGAAAACCCGCTAAGACCTAAGGCTGCGGGCACTGGTGCGGGGACCAAGCGCGCGGGATGTTCCCCGACCCCCATTTCCCCGGAGCGCGGACCTGGCCTTCCGATCCCCACCCGTCCAGCGTTGGCCAGAAGGACCCGAGGCGGGGGATTAGGGCAAGAGCTTGGTCGCTTTTATTTTTTACTCCCAAAATAGAAAATGGAAATTTCCCGGTCCGGGTCCCTAAAGGGAGGTGCCAGAGCGATGTTCCTGAGAGATATTCACGCGCGACTGGCGGCGGGGCATCCACGCGCCGGGAAGGATTGCACCCAGAGGGGCCCCGAGCGCTCTGGGCTCCTCGGCTCACAGCAACCCCAAGCACCCACCGACAGCCCTCAGCCATCCCACCCCCTTCGGCTTTGTGAAGAGTTTGCAGGCCTGGTTTGTGGGGTTTCAGGCGGCCTGTGCTCATCCTAAGTTCCACACCAGCACGCCGTCCCTGTACTATGCAGGGAAACGAAGTGGCAAGTGGGCCTCCTTTTCCCTTCAAGTCCTGCTCGCAGTAACCTTTGGGGAAGGCCTGCAACTCTATCGGCCCAAGTACTTCGCTAAAGATGGGTTCGAGTCCACAGGCCTGGGCTGCCGGACAGTGGGGCTGGGAGCAGCAACGCCCAGGAAGCGCGGCGGGGTGGGTATCCAGCGGGGAGCTCAGGGCGAGGCTTTTCTCTGGACTAGAAAATGGGGTGCAGAGCTGCCTTAAGCTGCTCTTCTTAGTGACACTGAGCAAGATGTTCAAGGGAGCAGAGGCCTGTACAGGCTGGGTGCAAAGCTTTGGGCCTGGGATCCAGAAGTCACCAGAGACAGTCAACTGCGGATTTGTTTTCAGGAAGTAGTAACTGGCGTAGGAGCGTGTGCCACGAGAGAAGAGGAAATGAGGGAAGAATTCGATCTGTTTCCCAGCTGAAGAAGACGCCCGGTGTAAAGGACTACCCAGAGACGGCACGTGACAGCAGCTTGGGCAACCGCAAAGAGCCCCGGTGGTCTTGGAGTCGGAAAAGTCTGGGTTTGAATACTAACAGCCACACTTCTCAGAGTCTGAGCTCTGTGGCCTCCTACAAGCTACTTAACCTCTCTGTAAAATGGGCACTTAATAAGGAAGATTGTTGTAGAGATTAGAGACATGTAATAAATTCTGGCCGTTATTATTTCTTCATGTAGGGATGGATTGGAAAGAAATTTTGGGAGCCTTGCCTCTGCCAGCATGCACCACCACTCTCACGGGCCACTCTCCCTGGGGGTGGCAAAGAACCCTCTGGATCACACCCAGCTCCGAAGATCTTCAGCCCCGCCTCTGGCGTGTCTGAGAACTGGCTACAATTGTCCCGTTCCTGGGTTATCTATACAGCCAGCCTGATAGGAGGAGAGTAGGAGATGGGGAGGGGCAAGCTGACTCTTGCCTCCAGAAAGGGCCAGCATTGTGGACAGCAGCCCCTGGAGCTGCGGTTAAGAAGGGAGGCAGCTGGAGATGTGTTATTGAGTCCACTTGGGGATGGTGTTGGTCAGGAGTTCTGAAACAGGACAAGGATGATCCAGGAGGCGTCAGACCACAAGTGAGAAATCCCAGACCCCACCTGTATATAGCCAGGGGGTTGAGTTCAGGGGGATTTCAGGGGCAAAATGGTGTTCGTTAACATTTCTCAAGGTTTAAAGGAGACTGAAATGACGCCCTTGGTCTCAGATCCCAGAAACAACACAAAGAAGCACCTGCAAAATGCCAAGCGGAGCCAAGAGAGAAAGGTGGAGGGGGAGGGGGCTGCAGACTCCACAAGGTGGCCCCAGCTGTAAAAGACTGTAAGCACTTAGGGCTACAGCCAGCATCAAGCCCTACCCCCGGAGTGGCTGAACTGGCATCACTGGAGCTGGAAACACTGGAGCATTGCGGAGCCCCAGGATGCACGGAGGACACGCCCCAGTGTCACAACCCAGCACGTCTGTGGCATGGGAGACTCGCGCCTGGTGCAACTGAGGTCTGGCACTTGATGACTTGGGGAGGTAGAAACTGAGCACTTTCCAGACGGGAAGATTCGGCACTCTGCATTTGGCTGGGACTGGAGCTACGTTTTCAACCATTGTGGTGTTTCACACCCAAGTTATTCCGTTGAAGTAGCTGGCCAGCAGCTTCTGAGTCCCAGACCCAGGGACTCAACACTTTAATATCCCTGTACTTTGCAGCTTTACAGTGACAGTGTTTATATTTGTGTACTTATTTGTGAATTTTAAATATATTTTAGACTTATCCTCCATCTCTGTCCATGTTGACTCCCCCTGGGATCAGTGATTCTCACATCCAAGAGGAAGAGAAGAGTTGATTTCGAGAACCATCAGATAAGGCAGTTACTCTTCCCCAAGCCCTGGCCCACCATTGTTTATAGAGCCCCTACACATAGATGACATCGATATGTCCCTGTGCAAAAATTGAAAGTGGTGTGTCAAATTAGTTTCTTTTCTGCTCTAAATCACTATCTTCCTACCCTTGCCCTACAGGTTACATCTCTATTGGGTGAGATTGAAAGAAAGAAAACTTGATTTAATGCTAAGGTTTATTCTGTGGGGCATTTCCTTAACATGCCAAGGAAGCAAAACTAAACTGCAACTTTGGAAGGAGATTTTGGTAGGGAGGTAGAAAAAGTTTCAGTAAAGAGAAAGCACATGGTAAAAAGGTCAGAACCCAACAGGACTCAAAAAGGAGAGAGTGAAACATGGAAAGGCCAGCTGGGCCAGCAGGCTGTGGGAGGGGAGGGCTTTTGTGAGGTCCTCCCTGCTGGATGACCAGGGTAATAATTTTTTAAAACACACTTCAAAGTTCCTCTATTGAAGAAGCTCATTCATTGTCATTCATTCAAATTCCAGTTTTTTGTTACATTATGTGATTACTAGGTGTGTTCTTTCATAAAACTAGAATAGCCTGTGGAAAGTTGATTAATTTTAGAAATGTATAACCACTTCTTATGAAGTAAAATCTGCTTTAATCAAACTGGGATTTTTAAAAAAGCTTTTGTGAAGCTTAATTCTTGAATCTACCAGAAGAAAGTGTTCCCTGGGAACTACAGGACTGATTGTGGGAAGAGCAGGTCCCCAAGGACAAGGAAAGTCCTTGAGGTTATGAAAAATAATTTAGCAAATGCGATTCCTATATGATGTTTAACATTTCCATTTCCAGGTATTTAACTTGAAATGTATCATTGAGCATAGGGATTTTATTTCAATCTAGTTGTCTGAAAAATATTTTGGAAAAGTTTATAGCCAACTTTTTAATAAGGTGATAGCTTTTCATATGTAGAGTGATTTTATTTTAAAATCTCTTTTCAATCTCCATGTCTCCCAGGGATGAAGGGAGCTTTGATTTAGTCACATTTTACAAAAAAAAAAAAAAAAGATTCAAAGCAAAGGGGGACTTCTACTGTCCATTCCTGAACAAGGAGTCCACTAGCTATGTGGCCTTTCTCAAGCTTGGGGACCTGGGCTAGAAGGCCAAACAGGGCAGAAAACTGGCATCAATTATCCTAGTGCTCAAAATGTCCAGGACAAATTGGTCTTGTGAGTACTTACGTAGAACTTTCTTAGAAAGGAGGAAAGGTCGTTCTCAATTTCAACAGATAATTAAGAATCAGCTTTAAAAGACTAGTGAGGGACAGGGAAGAGAAAAAGGGATTATATTTTACCTTGCACTGGGGCAGCAACTGGTAGTGCGGTGGGGCAGAATAGATTGCATATGTTTGGAAAAGTGGACCTTTTCTCTACTTAAGTTCCAACCTGTAAGTTTTTAAATTAAAACCTCTAGAAATTAATATAAAATAACTATAAACTATTGACGGATAAGATTGAATGTCAGAAAGTATGGCTAATTTCGTGCACAAGTCCTGCAGAGAAAAGGAAAGTCGGAGTAACAGTGAAATGCAGAATGCAGAGAACCGGGAAGAAACGCATTGCCTTTCCCATTTCCAGCGACCACCACTCCCCAGCTCCTAAAAGGTAAGAGGGAAGGGCTCAGTTGCACACTCAAGGCCATGCCCTTTAACTTTCCAAGTGACTTTGGATGGAGACGCACTTGAAGGAGGCACAGTGCAAAACCAAAGGGCACCTGCACCGATGTGGCCCTCTTAACTAAAAGAAGGGGATACTGGGATCCCACAGTCCTGCCCCTGATTTTCCCCTTGCCCTGTGTGCCACAGGGAAGCATTAAAAAACACCTCAAGCAGAGCTCCAGAATTTGAGTTCTTTGTGGTATCTGAGTTAAAATGCAGAGGGGAAAAAAAGATCTTATTGGAAAGGCAATGACAGTAATCACGAGTATTTTGTAGCTGCCACATTTCACTTTTCCATCCTGTATTTGAGTTGGCAAGTCGGACCAGAGCCTGGTGGGCAGCGGGGTCTCTCGCTCTCTCTTTCATCAGATGTTATGGGCTTCACTTATTTAGGGAAATAATAAATTGAAATTTCCTATTAAGATTAAAGGGCAATGACTTTGCTTTTAAAATAAAACGTTATTGTCAAGCAAATAAAAGGGGAATATATAGTTTGGAAAGTGAGAAACCCCAATTGTTACCATGCCCGCCACTTTCTGTACACAGCATATGCTCTTAATTTAAAAAAAAAAAATCTTTTGCCTGTATTCAGAAATCTAGATCAGCATCATTAAAGCCAATTTCTCTTTCTCTCGCTGTTTCTCTCTCTTTCCCTCTCCTTTCAACAGTGGTGTGAAAGTTCAGATATTCTCTGTGGTGAGTAAAAAGCTCTGGAAATCAGCTAATGTGCCAACACTGGGAACATATCCAGGCCCATGGTGCGAAAGTGGAATATATGCTGTTGAATTATTATATTTGTCCTTTAGATTTACATCTACGCCTTTGTATTATGTAAATTTCTGAGAAGCTGTGAATCACAAGGTTAGGTAGAGGAACCCACCGCCCACCTCCCCACCCCCGCCCATCTCCCTCTGTCCGCTTTCACAGGCAACAGGAGCCGACCCTATTTAATCTTTGAATGATTCACGGCCTTGGTTTCTTCTTCTGGCTTTTTACCCCAGACCCAACTTCCCTTCCCACCCTCGACCCAGCGAGCGGCCCGGGCCAGTGGCCGCTGCTCTAGCCGGGTCGCCACTGCGGGCCGCGTTCGTGACGTCAGCCAGCCAGCCCCCCCTCGAGGTCACCGAGGGCCACCCGACGCTGTTCGCGTGTTGCCGGCGTTTGCACCCACGCGGGGCGCTTAGCGCTTCACGGTGTTTCCAGGACCCTCATCCTCTGTGAGACTAATGAGAAACTATGAGGACGACTCACTGGTAGTGAAATTCAAAGAATTTACTGCACTTGAATAAAAAGAGAAGATGGTGGGAAGAGGAAAAAATATATAATTTCCAAATTAACTCAAACTAAGAAGGCAATAATTTAACTTGACATTTTAAACACTAGTAGAATTCCTTAATGATGGATCAAGGCCCTTTCTTCGGATTTTCTCAGCGTGGATGTTAGAGCTCAACTCTTGCAACACGCACAAGTGTAGAATCTGGTCTGGGAGAGGCCAAAGGGCGGGGAGGGAGGGAATGTCCACCTTCGCCAAGGAAGCGGGCCAGCCAGTGGCCGAGAGTTTTCTGTTCTTCGGGTGCTGTGGAGCCAGCTGCAGGAAGCCACGGGATATTGCCCTCTGTGGACGGCCATTTAATCTTCTCTTTTAGAGGAGACCCACGGCTTTGACCGGGAGAAGTCAGGAATCGCAATGAAAGTACAAATTGGAGAATTATTGGCCAAGAAGGGAAGGTAGAAGTAAACAGTCTTAAACAGGAGAATCTTGTTTTAAAATTCTCTTTCCCTCTTATTTTCAGGCGACTCCACCTACTTCTAAGCCCAGGCCTAAAGGCTTCAAAGGGAGGATTTGTAGGGAAAGGACATGGGCGGAAAAAATACATTATATGACAGTGGACATGAAAGATTTTTGGAGGAGATACTCAGAGGTCCCCCCAGCCCCCACAACACCCTTTAAAATTGGATTAAGAACGTGTTTTCTGGGAAACTCAAAATGACAGGCAAAACTAATAAGACGCTCTGCTTCCTTCTTAGGAGTGCCACACAGCTAGGCCAGTTTTCTTTCACCAGACATCTAGATTAAATGACCCTTCGGTTACACCCAGAGTCGTCAAAGCAAGACTATTAGCGAATGTCTGTTCAAAAACTTTTCAGCTAGGAGCTCTCCGCCACCTGCTACTTGGTCTCTTTTAAACCGGATCCGGCGCCCCCTCCCGAAACTCTTTGGAGCCTCTGCTGCCATCTCCCAGCCTTGGGAGCTGGGGGGGGGATGAAGCCGGCCCTGACCCGCGGGGACGCAGGGGGAGGAGGAGGCTGTCGCGCCCGGGAGGGGCCGCAGGGGCGGGGGAAGTCCGGGGGCCTGAGGTCGCCGGACCGGATCGCCGGCACGGGCCCCGCGGGCCGGACACTCGGGAGACCATCCAGGGCCGCGGAGCCCAGCCTCATGCGCACCGCGCAGCAGCGAGCGGGGAGGTCTGGCTGGCGGCGCGTCGCTAGAGTTGCGCCCCAGCTCCCCAAGCCTCTCACGCCACCGCGTCCTGGCGACTCCGTGGCAATCCACAGCTCGGCCAGCCTCCGCCTTGCCAGTGGCATTTTAACTGTTTGACTCGTGAGCAACAACCAAGAAGTGGAGAGCCCGGCTGGGGAGAGTTTTTTTCAGCTTTTCTGTTTCACTGAGGGCTTCTATGACATGGCCCAGCTCTGGCAACAGAATCTTGTGAATGAGGCGGGGCCCCTCTGCTCCTATGCCAGCAGCGGGAACGCAGTTCCCCTGGGCAGCAAGGGCCACGGGGCGCCTGGGGCACCCAGGCCGCCGCGACAATGAAGGCAGAGGCGGCCGAGGGCAGCGGGTCGGCGCGGGGCGCTCCCGGGCCAGAGCGGCTGTCCGCCGGAGTTCAGGAGGTAAATGAATTTATAAATGGCTCTTAAGAGATTTCTGGCTCGATTTTGATTTACCTCTATTGCTTCTCCGTTTTTCTAAGCTCGTCCTTTGTGTTATTTGGATTTCTATTATCGACTTTTATTTCATGGGATCACTTAAGGAAGAAAGTTTGAAAATAACATCAAGACTTCTTTAAATCTCGTGGGGTAGTGTCAAGGAAAGAGTCGCACTGTTTGAATATGGTTTTTATTTTGACCACAAAATGACTTTAAACTTGTCAGGGGACTGCTGCAAAGCGCCTCAGCCAATTGCACTGACCAGTGTTTTCTGTCATTGTAGGTAAATACATCAGCGCACAGCGAAAGAGCATGTTTGGACTCTTCTAATTGTTCACCTCCCAGATTTCAATAATGCCGCTGTAAATTACAAGCAAAACTTTGCTGCTTTTTGTTGTTTGACTCTTTTGCTCCATGAAAAGGTTGGGGAAATTAGGTTGCTTGTTTATAAACTTCTTTTTCCATCAAGTCCAGCCCTGAGTCGTAGCCTCGCAGTCTGGAGGGACACACCTCACAGGCCTGTGGGAATGGGTGAGAAAAATCTCAGCATTAGTGGAGGGACAGGAACAAACGAAGCCCAAGTGATCGTTGCTTGTATATAATGCCTGCCCCTCTTTAACATCTCTCACGTTTGGGCTCTTCATTTCTTTTACAAACTGATTTACTATGTAAATACTGTTTTCAGAGGAATAATTTCACTGGCTTTAAATGAAACCTAATATAAAAGAAATGGTAACAACAAAAGTCTAGAGACAAATAAAAAACCGACCTCTCCCTTCTCCACCCTCCAGACCCGCAAAAAGAGAAGACTCTATGAGTTAACTGACCCTTCCATACTTCTAACCTGTGATAGTGTCCTCCAAAGGCTATACAAAATTCTCAAGAATTCTTCATTTGCTACCAAATTAACTAAAAGCACACTAGTTGCCTTAAATTTGAACATGTTGCCTATATGGTTGTTAATGTGCTGGAAAGTTAGTTTTCACTATGTAGTAATTAACTAATCTGAGACAGTGGAAAACTCTTTCCTTGAACCTTACAGACCCTGGCTATTTGAGTACTAGTCCATCACCCTGCCTCCATAACACTCCAAAAGAAATAACAAAAGACCCATCAGAGATAAAAACTATGAGCAAAACTGTAGAGGAATTTAAAAACACATTTTCTCCTCTAGAAGTATGTTGCCTTTGGTGCTATTTGTTAAACCAGAAAAAATGGATTTGCCTGAATGCCTGGAGGTGTCAGAATAATAATAATGCCTTTTGTCTATCCCTCCTTTAGCTCACTGCAGCTAAGAGCAGCAAAGCTAAGAGCAGGCAGTTTGTTGTTCTTGGTGAAGGAGGGTGGGGGTCAGAGATGTTGGACAGGCTTGAAAACCCTAAAAATATGACCAAGGACAAATCAATGCACTAGGCAGAAGGTTGGAGGAGTTATAATATTTTCCAATAATTTTTTTTATTTTTTTAAAAAAATCAACACATTTTGTGATTTATCCAGAGACTAAAGATTATGGATTATTTGGTAATTTATGGCTTTATTATATTAGTTTTTATGTCACTTTGCAGTAAGTTAATCTTAACCAGAAACTGCATTTGCCTGTGACAGGGACTTGAATAAAAAGCCTGTAAAAATTATGCAAGGTCTTAGTTATATTAAGACCATAGTTTAGGAAGCATTGAAATAAAAATTAGATTACCCCGCAAAAGAGAATTTTAAATTATTTTAGAGGAGTAAAACTTTTTTACTTTTTTTATTTTCAGAAGATCTTAACCCAAAGTTTGTTATCTGGCCTCATTATATCAAGAATTGCTCTGGTCCCTTTAGGATATTTCATACAGGCCAAACCATACACTTAAAACTTGCCTTCCACCAGGATCTAAGGTTATAAATACTGCCTTTCCTTGGTTGAGAAGGGGAGGATCACTTAAATCATCAGCTCTGAACAAAAAAGGGTGGATTATAGGATTCTCCTAGAAAATCCAAAGAAACTATCACAGAGTTTCTCTTTTGCCATTAACAAAACAAACAAGGCTACTTTGCTTTCTTTTTAGTAAATTAAAAATTTTCAGTCTTAAACCGTTTTAGAAGCTTCTTAATTTGCCGAATATACTCTGCTTTTATTGATTTGTTATTTTTAAATATGATTGGAAATAAAACAAAGTACTGAGCCGATTTGACAATAAGATGGAAGCCTTTTCTAAATACATTTTGCATTTTAAGTAAGACAAATTCTTACTTAAGGGAGATATTATTTAAAAGTTAACACATTTTTGGTTAGATTTTAAATGGAAGAATTAATAAACGTTGGAATATCAAGACCTGGACTTCTAAAGCACCTCTTCAGTCTTTAGGATTAGCAAGCTCAGGGCTATCTCAAAGGAAGGGCATAATTGACATTTTGCCATATTTGTGTTAACTCAAATGACACTTTCAAACACTTGCCAAAAAGGCAAAGCTTGAAAAGACCGGTGAGAAGCAAACTGTTGAAATATTAACTATATAAAACATATACACCCCTTAACCAATATTTTTCCTTTTTAGTTTAGCGTACACCAAGGGAGAAATTTACCGAGGTCAAATAAAAGCTCTTTTGTCGTTAAGGAGAAGGGAGGGGGGAGGGGAAAAAGGGGAGAGGGAGGGACACGCGACAAACGTAAAACAAACTGGTGCCATTCAGTCAAGAAGGCAGGTAACGCTCCAGAAGCCGGTGAGTTGTACAAGTGAGCTGGGCGTTCCAAAGCTTTCCAGAGCCGGGCTGCTTCGTGCTTCTTTGCTCTTTCCTTTCAACCCTGCCCTGTGACGGAGGAGTGCCGCAGGAGGGGGATTTTTCCGCTATTGGGAAGAGGCAGGTAGGAAAGGGAACCTGATCCGCCCCAAAAGACAGCAATTAAAGTCTTAACCGCAACCCATCTGTCGTGGGACAGGGACCTCCCTTCCCCCAGCAAAGCCCGTCCTGCGCCCTTTGTCTGAGCAGAGAAAACGAGGAGACAGATTCGGCGGCCCCAACGGCAAAAGAAAAGAAAATTTCCACCCGGAGTGGCTGCGTCTCGAGCAAGGAAGGCTCCGAAGCGCTGTCCGGGGATGTGGCGCCTCTTTCCCAGCTCCGCCCAGGTGCTGCGCACTCGCCTCCTGCCCTTCTTCACTGCTGCATTTGTCCTCCCAGCCCGAAGCCACCCTAAGACCTGAAAAAGGGCACTCCCTGGCCTAGCTGCTAAGGCGGGTCGTATTCTGCCAGACCTGTCCCCCAGCTGGCCCTTTGGCCGCCTTCAACTTCCAATAGGACTCTCTCCCCCTCCCCTCATTTCTTCAGCAAGTGAGTTTCTCCACCACCCACCTAGCCACCCTGCCTTGCTGTTAGGCATCCGGTGCGTTCCAGCCCAAGCTGTCTCCGTTTCCAACCCTCTCGGCTCGCGTGGCAGGGGCAAAACTGACTCTCGAGGAAAGCCAGAGTGGGAGTGGGGCTGAGGGGCCTGGGTCGCTGGCCTGGCTTGTGCTGGGAATGGGGTAAACAGGAGTGAGTACTTTGAGGTCCTCCGTTTGCGGTCCAACTCCGCATCTTTGGGAGAAATTGGGCAGGGACTCAACAATCCCAGGGTTTCCAGTCCGCCTTCATCCAACCTTCTACTGCCAACCCTTTCTGGGGCTCTTGCAGAAGGACACCCACACCACGCTTGGCCCGATACCTGACACTCGCCACCACCCGTTCCACACTCACCCACTCAGGGTTAACTCACCAGGCAGATGACACCTTGGGCTGCTGCGGGCTGCCACTCACCCGGACCTCCAGGCCCCATCGCCCTGTGCACGCAGCTCTGCGCGCTCTCTTAGCCTCCCAGCGTCTGCTCGCAGCCGCTGCGTTTTCCAACTTCATGCAGCCTCTCTTTCTCGCCTACCCCGGGATCTCAGCTCCGGGTGATCTCAGGATTGCAAAGGACTGAGCGGAGGAAGGCGCGCGCCACTGCTACCCGCGCGCTCCGGACCGCGCCTGCCTGAGCGGCGGGAACCCGCACAGCCAGAGCCGCAGGCTCTAGCGTCTTCCCGAAACCCCGAACGCTCCACCGCTCCGCCCTAGGAGTTTGGACCGAAAAGCCACACCGGGAGGGCGCCTGGCTGTGGGGCTTTGCAGGGGCATGGTCTCTATGCGCTCTTTGCTAGGCCCAAGTGTAGTTGCCGCCACAAGTCTGGCGACGGCAGGTCGCTTTGCTAGCAGCTCCGCTGCGCAGAAACACCCCGGCTGCCGCCAGCTCTGCTTCGGGAAGCATGCAGACTCCGGCAGCCAGGGTGGGAATCAATAAGTTCTGTTTCCCTTCTCCGCTCGGCATTCAGTATCTAAAATGCTCAGAGAGAGCTTTAGCTGAGCGCAGGTACTTAAGAAAGAAATGCTCTTTCCGGGCTCTCAGTGGAAACTCATAGAAGCAAGCGCACGCGTGTATTTGTATGTATCCTGGGTGGGGTCCGATCTGAGTCAAGGTTTCTTGTGGTGTGATACCCGCTTATTCCTTGCAACTCCTCAACTTTGTGGATGGGAATGCGTCTTTCCCATGCCTATTGCCATGGGCATCGCCTTTACAAAACCACAAACACTTAACAAGCCTCCCATGGCCTTTAATTCTCAGGGGCGTTTTGGGAGGCCAGTTACCTGCTGGCGTCTTCCAAATGGTCCAGACTGGGTTCCGGCCGCGGGGACTCCGGGATTCCGGGAGCGTGCAGCTCCCAGCCCTAGAGGAAGAAAGAGGGCCGCGGAGAAGGTGGCACAGCCCGGACCTGAGCCCAGCTCCGGCCCAGCGGAATCAAGCAGGGAAAGCTTGGATTTCGCTGCTAGAGGCTTCCTGGCCAAGGCTTTCTGGAGCTTGGCGTTTAATAAATATAGCCTGGCGTTTGCCCCTGAATTAGACTCCGTTTCCTTATTTAGCCCTTGCACAATGATTTTAGATGATGTCACTTAGAGCTAAACGAGAAAATTGATCTCAGATTTGCTTGGCCTCTAAAGCCTGGTTAAGCAGATTGAGAATTAGAAAGACGGAGGAAGCAAAGGTGGGGAGGGGGGGCTGGAGGGTAGCGAAGTGTGCGCGGGAGAGTGTGTGCGCCGAGGGGAGGGCGCGCAGCGCTGCTGAGAGCGCCCCCGCCTCTTCTGGGCGGGGGAACCTCACTCACCAATGAAAAGTAGTCACTGACTGCAAAGAAAAAAAAAGTTTTTCTGTTGACTGTTGGAAGCGAATTGAGCAATTATCTAGTTTACCTTCTCCTCTTGGAAGTTAACGATTGGCGAGATCTTGGCTGCGTTATTGACACAACACTTTCTATTGATAGAAATAAGTAGTGATTGTCCCCGAGTCATTGGTGCGCCAAGAACTCTGCGATGGGCTGGCAGGAGTCCATTGGGCTGGGCAGGCAGGTTCGGCTGGTGATGCTGGGGAGAAGGAGGAGGAGGCTGCTGATGGTGATGGTGCCGGTCCCCCTCTTCGCAGGTCTGTGACAAGCAGGGAACGAGGCAACGACGGAGCAGCCCAGCTCTGGCTGACGGACGCCAGCGACTCAAACATGGACAGTAGCTGCCACAACGCGACCACCAAAATGTTAGCGACTGCTCCAGCCCGGGGCAACATGATGGGCACATCCAAACCCTTGGCTTTCTCCATTGAACGAATCATGGCCCGCACCCCTGAGCCCAAGGCCCTGCCTGTCCCCCACTTCCTGCAGGGAGCCTTGCCCAAGGGGGACCCCAAGCACTCTCTGCATCTCAACTCGTCGATCCCCTGCATGATCCCCTTCGTGCCTGTGGCCTACGACACCAGCCCCAAGGCAGGAGTGACTGGCTCTGAGCCGCGGAAGGCGAGTCTGGAGGCCCCGGCGGCACCCGCGGCGGTGCCCTCCGCGCCAGCGTTCAGCTGCGGCGACCTGCTCAACTGCGCGCTGAGTCTGAAAGGCGACCTGGCCCGCGACGCGCTGCCGCTGCAGCAGTATAAGCTGGTAAGGCCGCGTGTGGTCAACCACTCTTCCTTCCACGCCATGGGCGCCCTGTGCTACCTGAACCGAGGTGATGGCCCGTGCCACCCGGCGGCCGGCGTGAACATCCACCCGGTGGCCTCCTACTTCCTCAGTTCCCCTTTGCACTCGCAGCCAAAAACGTATTTAGCCGAAAGAAATAAACTGGTGGTCCCAGCGGTGGAGAAGTACCCTTCGGGAGTAGCTTTCAAAGACCTGTCCGAGGCTCAGCTGCAGCATTACATGAAAGAAAGCGCCCAGCTTCTGTCGGAAAAAATCGGGTTCAAAACCTCGGACTTCAGCCGAGGGTCTCCTAATGCCAAGCCCAAAGTTTTCACTTGTGAAGTGTGCGGAAAGGCAAGTACTATGCAGAACAGAAACTCTTCCTTCCTCCTTTCCTTATCCCCTTTCCTTCCTGCTTTCCTCCCTTGCTCCCTTCCTTCCTTTTTTTAAAAATTTATTTTGGTGGTAATTATTTGTATACACCTGTTGTAAGGTTATCTTTCCCCTTCCCTCCTCTTCTCTCCCTCTGCCGGGTTCGAAGTGCTTTGGTTAACTTGTTCTACGTGTGTTTAATTTTAAGGTCTTTAACGCGCACTATAACTTAACCCGTCACATGCCGGTGCACACAGGGGCCAGACCCTTCGTTTGCAAAGTGTGTGGAAAGGGTTTCCGGCAGGCCAGCACCCTGTGCAGGCACAAGATCATTCACACACAGGTGTGTTCCTCTTTCTCAATTTCACTTGGTTTGCTTCGGAACTGTTTGGGAAAAAAAAAAAAAAAGGTCACTAAAGCCTTACTCTTTAGCATAAGATTTCTTTAAAAAGTGCTAGCTTAACAGGGGTAAATGCCATGTATTGTTTGCCTTTGTTCTGCTTAAAAGCGTTAGAACATTGCCGTGTTTTGAGCTTACAGGACTTCACATAATAACAAAATACTTTAAAGTCTCTGTTTTTCCTCCCTCCTGCTTAGGAAAAACCTCACAAATGTAACCAGTGTGGCAAAGCATTTAATAGAAGTTCCACTTTAAACACTCACACCCGAATACACGCAGGCTACAAACCATTTGTGTGTGAATTCTGTGGCAAAGGATTTCATCAAAAAGGTATGGAACCCAAGAAATGTCTTTCATGGTATCAGTACCGAAAACCATAGTTAATCTTTTTGGAACATTTTAGAAAACGATTTTTATGGTGTAGCTAGTTACGTGGTTCATTTGTTACCATTCTAACTCTCTACCGGAAGTCTGATTACTATTAGAGAAATGCATGGTTCATATTCCAAGGGCATATATATTTCTAACCTCGTGTTCTCATTTTATGTAATTGGATTAGTGAATATGTATTAAAATGTAGAGGAAACTGCCTCACTGATGATGTGATATTTAAAAATAAACTTGGGTAGATAAGTGCAGGTCCTGGTAGCAGCCCTGCGCTGGCTGTGGGATCTCTGGCGGCTCTTCCACTTGCCTCGCTACGTCTGCTGCTTCCTTTTTCAGCTCTTTTTTCAGAATCACGTTCCTGTCGTTTGTCTGTTTCAGGGAATTACAAAAACCACAAGTTGACCCACAGCGGGGAGAAGCAGTTCAAGTGCAATATCTGCAACAAGGCTTTCCATCAGGTTTACAACCTAACCTTCCACATGCACACCCACAACGACAAGAAGCCTTTCACCTGCCCCACGTGCGGCAAGGGCTTCTGCAGGAACTTTGACCTCAAGAAGCACGTCCGCAAGCTGCACGACAGCAGCCTGGGTCTGGCCCGCACGCCCGCTGGGGAACCAGGCACCGACCCGCCGCCCCCGCTGCAGCAGCCACCGCCTGCGACGCTGCCGCCTTTACAGCCGCCGCTGCCACCCCCGGGGCCCTTGCAGCCCGGGCTCCACCAGGGCCACCAGTGATCAAGGCCAAGTTTCTTCCCAGCCCCAGCCGAGGCCCCGACTGCAGAGGCAACGACAAACTAGAGCTCCCACGCCAAGCTCGTCTGCAGAACGCAGGGCATGTTGGGCCCCACGCTTTAGGGCTGACCAGAAGCCTCTGCATTCCCCAGCCTTTTGCCTCTTGCATGCACCTGCTAAATGGTTTTGTGTATTATATTCTATATAGGCACTAACAATTATGAGAAATTTGGAGGGTTTTGTTTTCTGTTTTTCTTTTTTTTATTTGGGAAGACTTTTCATCTCGGATGGAGAGATGATATTTGTTTTGTTGTTTTTTTAAAACAAATTTCTGCTATATTTATTGAGATCTGTATTATTCTACCCGGGAATGCTGCACCATTTTAATTTTATTATTGTATATATTTACATTGTGTTGATTCTGCGGTCTCAAGATGCCTGCTGATTGTTTATTATCATTTTCTCCTCTGAAATAACAAAACATTGTGTGTATGTTACATATACACGCATAGATGTGTGCACCTCTAAAGGCACATTCTACATTCGTGAGCACACACACATACACACACATACACATTAGATAAGGGTGGTTCATTATGGTTTGACTTGGAATTTTGGTTTTGATTCTTGCACGTGAAAATTGATTCATTGACTGTTGGAAATAAATACTTGGAACATGCTTATTTAATCAACAAACTTTAGGGCTTTGCTCATATTATTCAGCAGAGGAATCCTAATTCTGACCCCTTCATCCATTCTCATTTTAAGAAAGTTCAACCCTGGATTAGTAATACTTAATGTTTTGATCTGAAAATTCACCAAACACAAATAATCTTTTCTAATAGTTATAGCTTTGGGTAAAGTTATGAAATCTGGTAAAGTTCAGAAACAGAAGATGTGACATTTTCTAACAGAAACATGAATTTGGCTTGGGCCATCTGATATGTTTGTAGTGCACAATTACATGGGAGCAACATTTCTGGGGGTTGTGTGCAATATATTATACACCTCCACAAATGCATTACAATCATACCATGCAGACAGGTATCTATTGTTTGCATCCTGAAGGCACATAATGACTTGTATACAGCTGGCAAAGAGAGCCCCCGTGTTTTTATATGTTTATAGATGAATATACTTCCTTTCAAGGAGGAAACATGGATGAAAACCAAACTGTGGCGGGTGCCAGGTCCTTGAAACGCTTCAAGTGTTAATCAGCAGCTCTGCTGTGAGCTCTGGCTCTGGTGTTTTCTAACTGCAAGTCTCTCCTGTTTTCTTGCCAAAACAGTGAAACAACTGCTAAAGACTTTAATTAAGAGGGGTAATTAGTTCAGATTTATCAAAGCCGGGTTGTTATACTATTAGCTGCTCAGTAGAAGCTGCCAGACACAGCCCAGCACAGTCGTCCCGCTGCAGCGGGGCCACATCCAGCGAGCGAGATTGTGGGGAGCGGGCGGCGGGGAGCCCCGCCTCGCCGCTGCGGTCCCCGCCGCCCCGCCCGGCCCGAGGTCGACGCCGCCAGCCCCACCAGCCTGGTGGGTGCATCTCGGCGCCTCCCTCGACCCACGCGCTCCCGCCGGGGCTGCAGTCGGTGGAGAATCCACCGTCGATCCAAGCAGCGGGCGCAGGCTGTAGACAGCCCAAGGATTTCCATCCTGCGCCCTGAGCAAGGCGGCCTCGCCAGCCCCGTGACCACCCCGACGGTTGAGGGAAAGGCCTGGAGAACCAGTTTAAATTTGCAGTTCTGCCTTATTTTGTGCATCCTGACGCGCCCAAGGAAAGGCTGCGCAGCGAGACAAAAGGCGGGACCAAGGCCGGGATGAGCAAAGGACACTTGGCGGGCGCGGCGGCATATCTTTGGAATTTCTTTGAAATGTGGCCGAACTCACATTTCAAGGCGGGGAAAGATTGACGGTTCTGGGCGCTGAGAGAGAGTGACCTTGGGGGATGCTCGACAGCCTAGGAGGCTGGGAGGTGACTAACGGCTCCCGCGGGGTGATGGCGAGAGAGTTGGCGAGCCGGCCTGCTGCGACATCCTAGCAAAGTATCTCCTGGGTCCCTTACGGGTTGTGGAGAGAGATTGCGGGTGGGGGTGATCCCAAGATCCTGGGCAGGCACGGGGTGGGCCGGCAAAGTCCCTGATAACAGGGAAGTCCTGACGCCGAGTGCTGACTTAGGGTCCAGACTTTCTCAGTGCTTGAGCCAGGACGCAGGCCCTTCGGACACGGGGGCAAATCCCAGCCCAGCCATTATTAGATCATCAATGTTCCTCTTCTGACCTCCTCACACCACCACCTTGTCCTTTGTTAAGGCCAAACCCATGTTAGATTTGACTATGGAAAGTGATGGAGGATCTTGGAATTCCAGAGTAGAATGGATTCTGAATTCTTGAGGCCCACCAGAGTGCTCTCTCTCACTGAATATCACAGCTGACTTGTCCCAGGCTCTGGCCACATTCCCTCACAGCTGTCCCTGACGTCGAAGAAGTTTTGGGAAATAACCCAGAGTTCATGAGTAATCACATTTTCAAGGGTTTAGTCAGATCTTGAAAGCATTTGGGTTTGAGTAAGCAGAATGAGACCAGGAGTCATTAAAACTTTCATCTTGTATATTTAAGTTAAAGGGCAGAAAATGGCCTTTGCTCCTTGAATTTATTCTCGATAAATATTTGAACTTATTTTCAAAACCCAGGATGCAATTCTTCTAGAGATTTAAGGTGACACAATTTTACTGGTGGAAAACAAAATAAACATTGTTGAGGAATATTACTAAACCATGAAATACTTCCAGTTAGGGAGTATTTATATGTTTCTACCTCCTAACACATGACAGTGTGCTTTGACATATTGAAAATAAAAAGTCTTCCTTGGAAGAGTAGAATTGCTCTGTGGCAGTATATTATAGAAAGAGAGAGAGAGGGAGGAAGAGAAAGAAAGGAGAGGGGGACTGAGAGAGAGGAAGAAAGGAAGGAAGGAAAGAAGAAAGGAGGGCAGGCAGGCAGGCTGGCCAGAGAAGGAAAGGAAGAAGAGAAGGAAAGAGAAAAGAAATGGAGGAGCTGTTACTGTAATATAGAACGACTTCGTTATAAGGTCTGATCTGGGATGGTGCAATAGTTTCAGTGAAGGAAGGCACAAGGAAATGGTTGTCTATCTGCTTTCAGGTTTGAGCAGCCTGGAGTGTTGGTGACAAAGTAAAGGAGGCAAAAAGGAAATTCTCTAAAACTAAGCACTCAAGAAAACTACTTTTCCAGAGGTGAATTATCAATGAACTTTGATTTATGACAAAGCTATTATAGTTTACTAAACATCAAGGAGGAACTTCTTAAAGAGAGTATGAGCTTAGGGATTAAATTTACTGGGGGAAAAAATTGATGCAGTTGGACACTTAGCTAACAGTCAATGAAAAACCTTTCAATTCTCCCCTCTCCAATAAGTATTGAAAAATATTTTCCCCTTAACTGTCTAACCTCTGTATGTGTGTATGTCTGTCTGTGTGCATGTCTGTGTGTGCTTACATAGATGTTTATCCTGGTTCATGAAATAGGTATCCTAAAAATATGCATAGCAACTTGGCTTTGTCCCAGTCCACCTTCTTTTTGCCAGATGTTAACTAGCAAATTCTTTTATGTTTAGTTAGGAAGAGACACTAGTGTCTAGGTTATCTGCCAAGGGAAATGGTTCATCTTCAACCCCTTCTGTTGGAATTAACTTTTGGTACAGAGGAAGATGGTCTTCCTCTGAGAAGGGCTGCAGGACAAGTTTTAGAAACTTCGTGACTCACTGAGGCCTTATGTTTAGTTTAGCTTTAGAAATCAGAATATAGAACAGAATTAGCAATGTGAACAGTTAATTCCTATCTATTTCATTTTAACATATAAGCCAAATCTTGATTTCCAATAATCTATTCCTAAAGGTTGTAATTTGTGTAGACTTCCAAAATTTAGTGGAAGAACAAGTTATTATGTAAGAGTAGGACTATAAGGTGGCAATTTTTAGCAGTAAATGAAAGAATTATACATGAGCCTCATCAAAGCAGTTACTGGTCAGTGAGGTTCGAAGCTTATTGAGTTTCTTATGGAACTTTGTTCCTTTCCAAATGTGGAAAACAATTAGTCCAAAAGATGCAATGGAGCCATACTTCCCAGAATGGGTACATCGTATTTGTTAGATTTCCACCTTTTATTAGTGTCAGTTATCAATGTCAGAAATCATAATTTTGCTAGAACTGGTGACAACTCAAAGAATTAACTAAGATGTAACTGTAATCAGTATGTTTTTTTCTTCATAAAGTATTTGTCCCAAAACATGCAATATAAAATATAATAATCTCAAATTCAAAATTGGGACAGAAACAAAAATGTTCTTTGCCACTATTAACTCTTGCACTAGGTAAATCTTTGTTATTCATGGTTTATGATTTTAAGGGACTATGACTTATTCTGTTACCAGAGTGCATTTTTAAAAGCATTAAAATTAAAGCCAAACTAAATTCCAATGGATAAGAATATGAAGTTGCTGGCTGTTGAGGGAAAAATAATTTTGAACCCAATAAAACATTGCCTTTTTGTTAAAGCCACAGATTACTCTCATACAAGAAACTATATGTTTCTATTAGGTTAATTAAAAACTGAAAAATAAACTGTATTTTTAAGTAGAAGATACCTTGTTACAAATTTCATTGCTTCTAGGAATTAATGCATATGCCCATTCCAGTTCCGGAGCAAACTAAAAACATAGAGTGATATACTAATCAACACATGAGTCATTTGTGTACTCTTGGTGCTAAAGCAATTGCCAGTTCAAGCCAGACTAGGTTATTTCACTCTGGGCAATAGAGAAAAAGAGGCATTTAAATGACCTTGATAGGAAATTCTACCTATGTTCTCTGTTAAATTTTTATCCATATATTGTGACTTTTTTTCCCCTAGAGAGCTTTGAGGAAAAGTCAAAATTTATCATGCAGTTGAATGGGCAAAAAGTTATTACAAAATCATGTACATTTTCTGTTCAAGATTGAGGTTACATTGGTGTCAAGTGAAATCATGTTGCTATTGGTCTTACGGAGATTAAGTTACTAAGTAAAGATGAAATAAAATTCTGCAAATACAAGTCTCCAGGGTTAATATTTTGCTGTCAAACAAAGAAATGTTGCTCATGGGTACAAAGGCATGGAAATGGGGAGAAAGAGCATCAAGTATCACTTTCTAACTGGAGCTAGAAATCTATCACAAGATAAAGAACAGATCTCCAGTTTGATTTAACTCTATTCCTCTTGATAGGAACAATACAGACTTTTTGTGTGTGAGAAATCTGAAAGTTCAGGACAATGCATGCATGGCCCTCTAGTCACAATAACAAATAAGATGATGTCTTTTGACAACCCACAATAGAAATGCAATTTATCAAATGTGAACCAAATCTGGAGTATGTGTCTTAGCTCAGGCTGCTGTAACAAAATATCATAGACTGGATGGCTTAAACAGCTGAAATTTATTTCTCATCATTCTGGAGACTAGAAGTTTCAGATTGAGGTGCCAGCATGGTCTTGTTCTGGTGAGGGCTCTCTGGCTTGCAGACAACTGCCTTCTTGCTGGGCATTCACATGACCTCTTCTTTGTGCCCTACTAGGAGTAGAAGTAAGTGTGAATATGTGTGTGTGTGTGTGTGTGTGTGTGTGTGTGAGAGAGAGAGAGAGAGAGAGAGAGAGCACACAAGCTCTCCTGTGTCTGTCTCTTCTTATAAGAACACTAATGCCATCAGATCAGGGCTCCACCCTCATGACTCATATTAACTCTGCTTACCTCCCAAAGGCCCCATCTCCAAATACTATCAGATTCAAAGTTAGGGTTTCAACATATGAATGTTGAGGGACCACAAACATTCAGTCCATAGCAGTGGGTGAAACATTCCACAAGTGTACCTTTTTATGCAAAGCTCTGAATCAAAATAGGCTTACATTTTTAAAATTTTAGTAAAATCCAGATTTGGGGAATATCTACAGGATAAACCCAGATAAACCCAGTCTCTTCAACAAATAATTGCAGAGAAGAGAGAATGGAGAACAAGAAAACCTATTCATTAAAGGAGATTTTAAAAAACAGAATAACCAATTGCTATGTGCAAATCTTATTTCAGTCCCAATTCAATCAATAAACTATAAAAAATAAAAGTCATGTATGATATCTGAAACTACTGGGAATTTGAACAATGGCTGGTATTTAATAAAATTAAGGAATCATATTTACTTTTTAAGATACAAAAAAGGTGTTATGGTTTTGTTTAAAAATAGTTCTTTTAGAGCTATGTATTCTGCTATTTAAGGGTGAAATGATAAGATTTCTGGGATTTACTTAAAAATAATATGGGAGAAAGGAAGTGGGAAGAGGTACAGATCAAATAAGATCTGTTAGATTAATCATTTGATAATTATTGAAGCTATATGATGGTAAACAAGATTATATTATACATTCTGAATACTTTTAAGTTTAAAATTTTATGCAACAAAAAGTTAAAAAAAACCTCTTACAGTAAGTTGTACCATGTCACAAAACATGTTTTTTCTGAACATTCAGAATTCTATCACCCTGATGCACTAATTGTACTTTTTTATTTATCCTTTTTAGTGTAATTTCAGGACTAATACTATTACGCTATAGAGCTTTAAACATTAGTAGAAATGTATAAAAATTAAATAAAATAAGGTATGTAGAAGCATTTGAAGTGGGAAGAGAGATGGGTTTTTAAGAGATATAAAAGATGCCTTTCAATAATTATCAGTTAATTATATAAAAGAAGAGAACCACTGGATCTGTTACTCTTCTGAGAAGAAGAGAAAGTTGAGAGCAAATGTCAATAGAAAATTTATATTTGTTAGCCTATTTTAGGTGGTGAGGAAGAAACATATACAGGTGGGGAATTATTGAAAGGGAATAAATAAAAGGAATACTATCTCAGCATTGTGTAGTCAATCTGAGTCCCAAGCCTGAGATGTACAGCAGGCTTTCCAGAAAATAGAACAAAAACCTCAGTATTCATTCATTAATTCATTGATCCAAAGTGCAAGGCACCGGCTTAGGTGCTGGGTATGAAATAGGAAACAAGACCCATATGGTTTTCATTGCACCTAAAATTTACATTATAGCAGGGAAAACAGAAATCAAACAGTGAGAGTATCTTTAGGTTAGTCTGAAATCCATTTTCTCTTTATTCACTGAGAGAATTGGGTTTCAATTACAGGGATGATTTTCATCCAGGAGACATTTGGCAATGACTGGAGACTTTCGGTTGTCACAATTGTGAAAGGGGTCCAAGTGGGCATCTATCAAAAAGAGACCAGGGATGTTGCTAAAATTCCTAAAATGCATAGATAGGATAGTCCCCCACAACAAAGAATTATGTGGCCCAGAATGTCAATAGTCCAAGATTGAGAAACCTTGACTTAGAAGGTCTAGTTCCTGAAACAGGTTCTAAGAGGGTCATTTTGTCTTTTTCATCTGACCTATATATCCAGGTAGTAATTCATGGTCCACTCAAATGTGGCCAGAATATCAACTTAGGTTTCTATCCACCTGACTTAAAGTTCATTGGATTTTTCTTCTGTGTTGTCCGATATACTATTAAACCTGTCTGATGAAATCTTTATTTCAGACTTTTCAGTTTGAATTTCCATTTATTTTTCTTTTATAGTTTCCTTTTATTTTCCTGCTGAGATTCCCCATTTGTTTACCCATTATGTCCCATACTTTCCTTTGAATTATTGAATATTTGTATAATAGCTGTTTGAAAGTCCTTGCCAACTAATTCTGACATATTTGTCATATTTGGGATTGGTTTCTATAGCTTATTTGTTCTCCAAATTATATGTCACATTTTCTTGCATCCAATAAACATTTTTATTATATGCTTCATATTATAGATTTTATATTGTGGGAGTTTAGATTTTTTGACAGTCCTGCACAGTCTATTATTCAAAACCTGAAACAGTTTCTTCATGTATTTTGTCTAGTTTTATAATTTTTTAGAGTGAGAGAGCATCTTTGATACCCACTGTATAATTATTATAGGAACTGAAAGTTTAGGTAAGTTTCTTCCAAAGCATGTGGTGTATACCATATAAACTGTGTGCAGAAAGGCGTGTATGGATTGTTTACCTCAGGAAGGGTTTGTGACAAGACAAACAACTGTAAGTTTATGAAATATTTACCTGCACAAAAAGTAAACAACTTCTAATGTGTGTTTTAAATCTTAATTTTTGAAGGACATTTAACTCTTCATTTTTAACCTTGCCTGTTCTTGTGTAACTAGTATTTCATGTCTGGAGCAGTGTTTACTACATAGCAGGTAGTTGATTATTATTGAACTTTTACCAGATCATCAGCATGAGTACAACTGTTGATGTAAGGAGATAAAGTCAAGTCATTTTGGAAAGGAAATAGTTTAAAACACTTAATGATAATATAACATTTGTATGTTGCTTTACATTCTTAAAACTTTTATGTATATGACCTCATTTGATTCACTCATAAAAAAATTATGAGTTAGGAAGACCAAGTTTAACAGCACCATTTTACAGAAGAGTATTTTGAGGACGTCAGAGGTGAAGAAACTTGCTCAAAGTCACCAAGCTAGTAAAAGGCAGAACCAAACGACAGAAGACTAGAAGAAGCATGGTCTATTCTGCTGACTCCTAGACCAGGACACTTTAAGCTATCTTAACTAAGAAAAATATTAGAGTCAGTAAGGCCTGACAATGAATGTCATAGGACTAGAACCAGGAATGAATCAATTTTATAATAATTATTAATCAATAGGGGCTGGCCCTCTTTTTCAGTATTCCCACAATTGGAGATAAAATTATGTTCTTAAAATCCACAATTTAATTAAATATAAGGAGAAACTTCCAGATTATAAAAAAATTCTACATTAACACAATCAGAAAATTTATAGAGTTTTCTTTGCTAATGGTAGAAGATGGAATATATGTGATTTGGTGAGTTGAGTATTCTTTCCCTTTAAGACAATTAATCTTTTCATTTATATAATCAATATATTTAATGTGGTATATAAAATTTTGGAAAAGTTGTATTATTAAAAATGAAGTAAACCAAAAGTCAGGACTATCCTCAATCTCACACAAAGTGATTGTTAGAAAATGCTGTCTTCCACTGGATAATGTATGGTGCTTCTTGATACATATCTATACAATATCAATACATATATATTGCTATTCAGTTAAGCACAGATGTTTTACAGATCAGGTTTAAAATGTAATATGAGAAATTAAATAAATTTAATGTATGTCGTGGGCTGTTTCAGTCTTAATCCCATAACCTGCAGGACTTCTAGGATGGAAGCTTGAGAGAAAAATTTGAGAAGTACTATGAATGCTAAGTCAGTTAGTGAACAAAAATTTATTGTGTGTCTACATGGGAGAGGCTTGTACTAAATGCCGTGGCAATAGTGATGAAATAAAGGACATTGTCTAGGCTTGGATGATTCTCAGTCATACTATATATAATTAGAAATATCTAATAAATAATAGTAAGTATGAAAAATATTGTAAAAAAGAAGTAAGAGTTTCTGAAAGGAGGATCTGATAAAATTTTAGAGTGAAGAGGTGGATATTTGGAAAATGTGTTTTGAAAAATAGAAGTATTTTTACTTTACATTATCTATATTTTCCTTTTCATTTTTTTTACATTATCATTATTTTTTATTTCAGCATATTATGGGGGTACAAATTTTAAGATTTCAAATAATGCCCTTGCCCCCCTCCCCCCACAAGTCTGAGCTTCAAGCGTGACCATCCCTCAGACAGTGCATATCTCACTCATTATGTATGTATATACCCGCCCAATACCCAATTAATGTAGTTCCTATGTGTCCACTGTATTTCCCTTTTCAATAAGCCATTAAAAAAAATTTTTTTTTTAGAGATACGGTCTCATTATGTTACTCAGGCTGGATTCGAACTCCAGGGCTCAAATGATCCTCTAGTCTCAGCCTCCCAAGTAGCTGGGACTATGGGCATGTGCCACCACACATGGCAAGCCATTTTTTTTCAGTAACAGACTTAAATCTTAGGGAGGAGGGGAAAATACATTTTTAGAACAAAAGATCATCATTCTACTTTGAGTCTCAAAGTTAATCTTTATAATCCATAATAAGATGTCTTAAAATCTAGCCTTTGTCAAAGAACAAATGATTTTTCTTAATTTCAAAATTTCAAAATATTTGGTCCTGCTGGATATCTTAGAAGAGTTACAAATGTAAGTGCCAAACACATAAGATACAAATATAATTATTTTTATAAATTCACTTGTTTGACCTTTGTGAAAGATAAGTTGCTTTTGGAGAATGACACAATCATGAAACTTTATCAGCAGAATATTCCAATTATGTCTACTGTACCAGTTATGGTTTCTTCTGAAGTAAATAAACATACACCCTGGGCCTGGCATACTGCTATCTATAAAGAAAATGTTCCTTTCCTATGTGGTGATAAGTAAAGACTGCTTGAAGCCATTTGCTTTTACTTTGCAAGGGGAGCAGTATACTTTCCCTCTCTTACCTCAGAGTTCTGAATTCTCAAGCTTTCTGCACAATCTAAACTTCAGGAAATTTGACAGTCTTATCAACCCACAGAAAGTTGTACTGATTCCCTATATTGATTACATCATCATAATTGACTTTGTAGAGCAGTAGTTTGGAAGTCTCTTAGGTGCCTTGTTAATGCACATGTGTGAGAAATTTAGAGATAAACCAAAGAAAAATTCAAGAGCCTGAGACTTCAGTGATGTTTTAAAAGTAGTCTGGTAGTCTGGTAGTCTGGGGCATGTTGAGATAGCATCTCTAAAGTGAAAATATTGTTACATTTCACATCTTCTATCCTTAGGAATAAAATCACAACACATGGTATTTTTGGATCATGCAGGTAATACATAATGCATTTGAGGTTGTTCCTTGGGCTTATTTACTGAATTTTCTGAAAAGCTGAAAATTTTGAGTGAGATCTAGTAGCAAATAAGTCTCTATAAGTCTCTAGAGCTGGTACAGGCTGCAGTTCAACTCTGCAACAAATGTAATAGTGATACAAATGTCCGTGACAAATCAGAATGCTGTGTGGAGACTTTGTCAAAACTCAGTAGATAATAATAATTCAGCAGATAAGAATAATTCAGCAGATCCTCAGGTTTTGGAGCAAAACCATGTCCTCTCCTTCAAATAATTATGCTCTATTTTGGAAAAATATCCTGGCTTGGGCCGATTTCTGGCACAGATTGAATGCCTGACAATTGGATTTTAAATAACTTTTCCCTTCTACCACCTGCATGATTTCTGTTGAGTTTTACTTCTATCTGTGCACATGAGTGCTGATGGGTTAGTTCCAATTTAATAGTGAGTACATGTGGTGATTGTTTTTCCATCCTTGCAATACTTCACTTAGGAGGATGGTCTCCAGCTCCATCCAGATTGTTGCAAAAAGTATTAATTCATTTTTTTTATGCCTAAGTAGTAATCCCTGGTTTACATATACCACATTTTATTAATCCACTCTTGAAGTTATGGGCACTTGGGTTGACTCCACATCTTCTTGATTGTGAATTGTGCCGTAATGCAGTCCCGTTTTTATAGACAACAGTGCAAAATGTGATTACCCTTCAGGGTATGGGGAAGGAGCCTCTCTGGAATGAGAGTCTTATTGTTAGGTCACAAGGAGGATG
>CAUYPO010032903.1:0-12353 GCA_963574435.1 Cheirogaleus major | reverse complement strand
TTGTAAATCTACATCTACATTTATTTTATTGCTGGGAATGATTCTTTAATTTTGTAATAACAAAAGTGCATATTGAAAAAAATTAAAATAAAATAAAAAAGAAAAAAAGAAACATTTGTTGGGTGTTGGGCAGGTGGGGGGAGGGGAGGCATAAATTCACACCTAATTGGTGCGTTGTGCACTGTCTGGGGATGGGCACGCTTGTAGCTCTGACTCGGGCTGTGCAAAGGCAATATATGTAACCAAAGCATTGCACCCCCATAATATTCTGAAATTAACAAAAAAAAACCAACCAAAAAGAAAACTTTAGGAGCACGCTGAAGGGCAGAAGACTGCATGTACTTGTTTGTGTGCCAGTTGCAGCCAGAGGAGGAAGGTGGCTCAAAGTGGAGGCAGAGCTTTTCCATTGTCCTCTTGTCTTTCCTGGCTTTGCCTCAGGATAGTCATCACCTGCCCCTTCACTGCAGTGTTGACCTGGGTCATAGCCTGGCAGAACTCTGCTGAGGGAGGAGTTATGACAACAGGTGCGTAGGTGGTACTGATCTTACTCTCACCCTCAGACCCACAGGGCTCATGGACTAAAACCTAGGGAGGCTGCTTCCTCCTAATATGTCTTCTCCTTAAGATTTAAGGTAAAGTACAGAGCACAAGAGCTACCTGATGGGCTGGGTCAAATCAGAGTAATTTACAGTGGTTTGGTGATGTCTGGGATTTTCACATCAAGATATATTCTATCTTCTCTAACTCTTCTATACTTAATAGGGTAGCTGGTATCCTCATGGAAAAACAAGCTCTTGGGTCCAAATAACTGACATCTGGGAGGTGTACGTGTATCCTCTGAAATGGAAATATTAGAAGAGGTGAACTAAGAATTTAAAATAAATAAGATAAAATAGTTAAGGTGATAAGGGAATTTGTCACCAATACAAGGCAAAATAATAAAAACAAAGTGGAAATATAAAGTATAAATTAAAGGAAAGAAAAATATATGGGATAAGTAGGAGAGAATAGATATGACTGAAAAAATAAATTAATGAAGTGGAAGGGTAAGTTGAGAAATTCTTTCAGAAAGCAGCAGGAATGTATAAAGAAATAGAAAACAAGTAGACAAATAATAAAGCTAATAGATATGGAAATAGAAGTGCCAATATCTAGTGATAGAATGCCCAGAAGGAAAGTGGAGGTATATAGAAGAACATAATCTGTAGAAATAATGGAGATAAATTACTCATACTTAAAACAGAGGGAAGACTTCCATTTGAAAGGGCTAATGGATTGTAAAACATGAAAGGAATGGAAAATCTGCACCTACACATATTATGATAACATCATAGCACAAAGAACCATCAAATACAAAGAAAAACTTCTACAAGTTTCCAGAAAGTGACGATCACCTAAAATAAACAAGAATCAGATTGTTATCAGACTTTTCAATGGCAACGCCAAATGCAAGAATGCAAGAAGACAATGAAGTAGTATTTTTTAACTATTAAAAGAAAATACCATTGCACATAAAGCTTTACATCTAGCAAAATTGCCATTCAAATGTGAGGGGTCATAAAAATATTCCTAGGCTTGTAAGGTCTCAAAAATTTTGTCTTATGAAAGTGCACATTGAAAATAGTTTTTGGAAAAGTGCTCAGTCAGAAGTGAATATATTCAGGAGCTTGTGCAAGAGACAAATTGAAAGTAAGAATGAAAAAATGTCTTGGGATCCTAGACAATGTCAACATGATGTGGGGCGTGGACAGTAGGATACTAAGGGACCATGTGAACCTTTCAGGCCACTTTTATGTTTAGGCAGAAGACACAGATCTTGACAGACTGATTGTAATAGCTTGCTAGGGCTACCATAAGACAGGGCCACAGACTGGGTGGTTTAAACAACAGCTTATTTCCTCACAATTCTGGAGGCTGTAAGTCTAGATCAAGATGTTGGCTGGTTTTCCCTTAGGTCTCCCTCCCAGACCTGCAGATGGCTGTCTTCTTCCTATGTCTTCACATGGCTTTCCCTCTTAACTATCTACGTCCTAATCTCTTCTTATAAGGATGGACATCCGGTCATATTGGATTAAGACACACCCTAATGATCTCATTTTATCTTGATAACCTCCTATCTCCAAGACAGTCACATTCTGAAGTACTGGGGGTTAGGAGGAATTCAACATATGAATTCTGGGGGACACAATGCAGTCCATAGCACTGATATTTTCCCAGCACATGCCTGTAAGTGCACTAACCAATGATTGTTCTGTCGGTCAGTGTCAGGGCCATTACCAATTGTTATGTAGGATTTTGAATGTCACTTCTAGATATTGCTAAATTTAAGAAATAAATAAAAGCCAATAATGATGTATATGGGTTAACAACTATCACTATAGGACCAGAAATAGAATGTATAGCTTTTAAACCAAAAAGAAAAATAAATTGGTTTATTCAATAAAAAGTAGAAAGGAGCAAAAGAAGGCAAAAAAATACAGTAAATGGGAAATATAAAATGAAAGAACAGATATAAGTAAACAAATACATTAAATGTAATGAGTAAAACACATTTATTGAAAGAGACAGATCAGATTTTAAAAAGATGCAATAGTATGTTGATTTCCAAATGTACCATAAAATAAAAGACATAGGTAAAAAATAAAATAAAAAAAGACATCTGGAAAATATGAGTTGAAATAAATCTGTGGTAGACATCTTAACAACTGACAAAATAAAAATAAAAACCAAAAATTTAAAAAGGGACAAAGAAGAATGCAATATATAGTAAATGGAGCAATAGAACAAAAAGACATAACCATTTTAATTTATTATGCATCTAATAACACAGCTGTAAATAATATCAAGAACCAGAATTTTAGGAAGAAATAAGTAAATCAACAGGTGTGGCTGGAGATTTTATACACACCTCTCAAAAACCCATAAATCAAGTGTACACACACGCACACAAATAGCAACAGGACAAAAGACCTGAACAATACAATATAATAAATAAGCTCTTGCTAATATATATACAAATATACATGCATAAATTTCTATATCCGACAGGGAATACACATTATTTTCAAGCACACATGGGACATTTACAAAAATAAACTATAAATCAATTTCATCAACTAAGTTTTCTATGAGCATAATGCAATAAAATCAAACATAAATTACAAAAAATAGCTAAAATATACCTTGTATATGTGGATGCTAAATATTTCAAAATAATTTATATGTTAAATTATTGAAAACATTATATGTCAAAATTTATGGATGCAGTTAAGCAGAAAAATTTATAGCTTTAAAAATAATATGAAACAATAAAGATTAAAAATAAATAAGCTAACTTTTCAGCTTATAAAGTGGGAAAAATAGCAGTGAGCAAACCCAAAGAAACAAGAAGGAAGAAAATGATAAAGGTAAAGGTAGAAATAAAGAAAATCAAGAACAGAAGAACAATAGAGAAGATTAACAAAACCAAAAGCTGATTCTTTGAAAAGATTAACATAGTAGACCTCTAGTAAGATTAATCAAGAAAAAAAAAAGCAAATAAACAAGACACATAATGGTATGTGATATCACTACAAAAGTGGTATCACTACAGATGCAACAGATTTGAAACAGATAACATTTAAAATTCTGGATGAAATGAATAAATTCCTAGAAAAAGATAAAATACCAGAATTGTCACAAGAAAACTTGAATAGACCAAATAAATAATAATCTGATATGGGTCTCAAATAATTATCCAACATAAACAGCAACAAACAAACCGAAAACCCCAGGTTCCCATGATAAGTAAACTTTACCCAAATTGCAAAAATGGTAAATTCTATATCATACTAGGTCTAATAGAAAATAGAGAAGGAACAAAAGCTTCCTAGTTCACTTTTCAGAGTTTTATTGAGGTATAATTTACATAGTATAAAATAGACCATTGAAAATGTAAAATTTGATGATTTTAAGTAAACTTTTACAGTTTTGTAACTGTCACTATAATTCAGTTTCAGAACCAACAACTACCACCTCAGAAGTTCCCTGGGGCCTGTGTGCAGTCAATCCCCACTCCAGTGCCCATCCCAGGCAACCTCTGATCTGATTTCCAACTCAGAAGTTTTGCCTACTGTAGAAATTTCATATAAATGGAACCACCCACTATGTAGCCTTTTAAAAGTTGTCTGAATTGTTCCATTTATAATGTTTTAAGGTTCACTCATATTGTTGTTTGTATCACGCATTTGTTTCTTTCTATTGCTGAATAGTATCAATGTATACTCTATTAGTTTCTTAGGACCGAAGTTACAAAGTGTGGCTTAAACAACAGAAATTTATTAACTCACAGTTTGGGAGGGTAGAAGTCTGAAATCAAGATGTTGGCCAGGCCATGCTGTCTCTGTAGCTTAAAGATCCTCTTCCTAAACTTCTGGTAGTTGTTGGCAATCCTTGGTATTCCTTGGCTGTGGCAGCATAACTCCAATCTCTGCTCCGTCTTCACTTTCACGTGCTATCTTTTCTCTACTTATGTCTGTGTTCAAATTTCCCTCTTTTTATAAAGATCAGCTACTGGAGTAGGGCACAAGCTAATCAAGTCTTCTTAACTTGATCATCTGCAAAGACCCTAGTTCTCAATAGGGTCACATTCAAGGGTGCAGGGTGGACATGCATTTTTGGAGAGAATATTCAAGCTAATACATATGCATATACCACATTTTATCTATTCACTAGTTGCTGGGCATTTGGATTGTTTCCAGTTTTGGTTATTCCAAATATTCTCCTACAAATCTTTGTGTGGACATTTACTTTCATTTCTCCTGGGTGTGTATCTAAGAGTGAGATGTTGGGTTATATGATAATAATATATTTAACATTTTAAGCCACTGCCAAAATATTCCAGTTTTCTATACATTCTTGCAACATTTGATATTGTTATTATATTCTGGTATAGCCATTTTAGCAAGTATAAGTGTTATCTTGCTGTTGTTTTAGTTTGTATTTTCCTGATGATTAATGACGAGCATTTTATTATGTGCTCATTAGCTAATCATATATTCATTCTTTGGTGAAATATCTATTCAAATAATTTGCCCATTTTTTAAAATTAGACTATTAGTCTTATTGAACTGAAAGTTTTCTTTACATATTCTAGATTCAAGTCCTTTATCAGATACATGACTTACAAATATTCTCTTTCATTCTTTGACTTGTTTTCTCATTTTCTTAGTGTTGATTTTTGAAGGATGAAACAAATTTTGAAGTGGAAATTATCAATTTATTTTTTTCTTTTATGGCTCATAGTTTTTGTGTCCTATCATCTAAGAACTTTTTGCCTAATTGCCTAACCTAAAGTCACAGAGATTTTCTCCTATGTTTTCTAGAAGTTTTATAGTTTGAGTCTTTTATTTAGGAATGTGACCCATTTGAGTCAATTTTTCTGTGATATAAAGCAAGAGCTTAAGTTCTTTTTCTTGCATGTGGATATTCAACTGTGCCAACACCGGTTGTCAAGTAGTCTATGCCTACCCCATTGGATTACCTTTCCACCTTTATTGAAAATCAATTGACTCTAAATTGAGAGTTTATTTATTGATGTGTATTATCTATCTTTATGGCAATACTATACTGTCTTGACTCCTGTAGTTTTATCATCTTCTCTGAGATATGATTGACATACCCAGAAACAGGGGTAGTGAGTAAGGAAGTTGTAAGTAGCAGAATGGAAGGAATGGCTGGTGGTTGCACTTCTTTATTCTTTTCTTTCTCTCTGGATTCCAACAATCTGGTCACAAGAGGCAGGCCTGGGATAGGCTCAGGATCTATCCTGAAATCCTGATAAGCTGGCACAGGTCTTAGGGGAAGGACAAAGGCAACTTTGGTAGCAATAAGCATGGGGTTATGAGGATGGGACATCTGGTGTGGCAGGTGGTTGTCCCATGTTAGAAAGGAACAGGGAGCCACATTTCCATGGAAACACCTCAAGAGAGTGATGGAGAGAAGCATTTGTGACAGATGTATGTAATATTTGCCATCACATTTAACCAAGAAAGCCAATGGGATCCAAGTCTTAAATCTTATCTCCAACATGGTACACAAAACTAGGAAAGAAGATCTCTCTCATAGAGACCGGCTGTGCTATGTTGTTAATCAAGGGAGGGAGCAGCTGAGAAGTTATAAATGGGGTCTTGCCATTCTACTCCCAATATTCAAAAAGCAAGTCTTTGTTCTACTGCTAAAGGTCTTCAGGTTTTTTCTTCCCTCTCTCACCTCCTTCCTCAAATTTCCTTCCTGCCTGCCTGTCTGCCTGCCTTATTCCCCAAAGGATCTGCATTAGTTATTGAGGAAAAGCACATGCATTCCATTCTCTAATGGTAATAACTACCAACAGAGGTTATTTACCTAGAATCATCATCAGTAGAGATAAGTTCTAACTTCCGCCTTGCTGGGGTCTTGCATAGGACAAGGATTTTGTAGTATGGCCTTTGAAAAATACTTCAAAATCTTTGTGTTGGGCTTTTCCCACTGAAATCACCACCTGCTCTAGAAGCAGAGTGTTTCCTAACTTAATGATTCTTCAACTTGTCCAAGGTCTCAGAGCTAATGCATGGCAGACCTGGGACTTGCAATCTGGTCTACCATCGATGAAGGCTTAGTTCTTAACCACCGTGGTTGTGCTATCCTTGGATGAAAGCAGTGATCCACATTTCATACAGCAGGAGACAGGCAAAGTAAAGTGGGTTTTTCAGAGAAAGTATTACTCACCTCTATTGTCATCTTCATGGAGAGAACAAAGGTACTAAGGATAGCTTATGAAGATAACAGTCTGGAAAATTTCTTTCAAGATGATCACATCAATCATTTTGAGCAAATCATTTTTTAGAAAATGTCTAGCTTTTGGGAATATTGTTATGAAAATATACTTTGCCTCTCATTAATCTCTGACTATATACAGTTTTGATGGTTCTAGGCAGGACAAGACTGGTGAGTCAGGAAATCTGTCATCTGTCCCTTTGTTGAGTGTCCTTTCTTCTCTTGGTAGTTGCAGAGGGGCCCTGGGGACTAGACTGTCCTGTCAACAAGGGCACTTCTAAACAAGGGCATCACTGCCAGGATTCACCCTCTGTGCACTGACGGTGCTGCTATTTCTGCCACAGGAAGACAGCCCAGGCGTCTCTCTTTTCAGGCTTCCCTCACTTTTCAAATAACTGTAATTTTCAAACTTGCATTGCATTCCAAAGAACTTTTTCTTTTTTCCAGGAATGCTTTTGTACTTAACACCTCTGTGAACTCTGTGACCACACGAACTCATCTGGAAGGTCTGTTGAGATGAGCAGGCTGTCAAATTCAGCTTCTGAACCCTATCATTTCTGCATCATAAATGCCCTTTCCCCCCTCACAGCTGGAATTAAATGTTCAGAGGCATTAGTCTTGGATTTGAATTGGTTAGTCAAACCTTAGTCACCTCTCCACACTCAGAATCTCTAACCCAAGAAAAGATATTTGTTTGGACCCAGAGTATCCACCAACAGGAGACACTCTGATGACAACATTTCAAGTTGGAATTAGGTTCATCTGGTTGTCTTGAGGAAAACATGAGCTCATTGCAGTGTTGGCTGAGTAAGGCCATTGTTTGCAGTGTTCTAAACAGATGTTTTTCCATGAGGAAATCTCTTCCAGTAGTATTGTCCCAAGTAAAACCTTTTGCGGTTAATTGCCAAATCCAAATATACAGTGATATTCAGTCCCTATCAATATGTGGTTTCTGTACATAAGTAGATACACTCTCTTAAAGCATTGATTTATTTGTCCATTGATAAAAACTTATTGGGTGTAATGGATATTTGTTATTTTTGTCTGCTCAGTACCTCTATTATGTATTGGGAAATGTCCCTCCCCCAATTGTACAAGGTTCTAGTGGCCTGTAGCAGTGTCTGTTATAGCTATTTCCCACCCTCAACCCAGCCTAAGAAGTGGGTAATAGTGCAGACTGGGCCACCTGTGATGACTGATCAAGAATGAAATTGTGACGAAAGCAGGGCCATAGTAGCAAAGATACATCCACTATCTGTGAGGAGGGTACAGATGCGGGGTTATGTACAGCCATCTTCTCTGCAGCATGGTGCCTGTCTGTGGACAGAAACCAACATACTAACACAAAAGGAAGGTGAGACAGATGATTCCAAAAACCACAACATAACTCTTCCCAGGTACATAAGCCAAATTTTACTTTTTGCTCAATCAAATTTGATTTTAGTTTCCGCTACTTATAAGTAAAAATGCTGTTATTATAATAATACACTATTTCTACCCTGTACCAGGTACTGTGTTAAGCAGTGGGAAGACGGTGAATTAGATTGCACAGTACTGCTAAGTCACAAAACTGAAGTATAGGCAGAGTGCTATGGGAAGATAGGAGAGACAGAGATTGTGCTTTAGGGTTATTGAGAGTGTTTGAACCTAGGAGTGAAATGATAAGATCTGTGTTTCCACTCTGGTTATCCTGCAGAGGGTGGATTGAAAGAAGGATGGCCTAGTGTGGATGGCAAATTCAAGATGATCAAAGGGTTTTTAAGGCTTTTGGACCACAGGGAGATTGCACTCATTGACAGCTAGATTTACACAATATGGAGGGATCCCTGTGGTTTTAGTGCCACTGGGATTGACTAGAAAGTGATGCCATGTTGGCTAGTCATGTTTTGAATTCATGTTCCCTTTGTATTCCTTAATATAGCAGTTAATAATATTCTGATAATATTCCTTTCTTAGCCCTCATCTATCCAGACTTGTAGCTAAGAAGTCTGGACTCAAGTCAAAATTGCTCTTCTGCCCAGGAGAGGAGACCAGGAATGAGAGCAGAGCAGAGAGCAGTCTTGGAGCATCAGCTCCGGCATCCCGCCAGGGACTGCAGGCTGGGGATATTAGAAAGGGGCGGAGCAAGATGGCAGATGAGAAAAACCTCCAGCCAGAGTGTCTCTTCAAAAAAGACAGATTTTAGAAGAAAGTAGAAGAAATAAGCAAGCAGATGAGCATACATCAGATTTGGGTTGGAAGGAGGGGTACCGGAGATTATGGGAGACTCCACGGGAGGAGGTTGCAGAGGAGAAATGGAAGAAGTGAGCTCCCAAGAAGTTTGGAGACCAGTGACAAGGGTAGGTGGAGTGGTTAACTTCCCCTCCCTTGCATCTTGGACTGCTGGTGGGCTCCCCAGCAGTTGGAGAGACCTGCAGACACCAGCCCAGAGACGGCTGCCGCCAGTGAACAGTGAGCCTATTGTGGACGCAGCACCAGGCTCCCAACTCCCTCAGGGCACCTCCTTGTGCACAGTCCCGAGCCGCTCGGTAGGCGCCATATTGCTGCACTCTCCCCTCCCCCATCCCTATCTGCGGCTGCCAAGAGAGACAATGTAGCCACCAGCCGGAGGCATCTCCAGGAAATGGGACTATTCCTTTTGGGGCCCTTCAGCTGACTGAGGGGTACTCAGATGGTGAGCTCCCTACCTGCCAGCCCTTCCAGGTGTTGCTGGCCTGGTGACTCCATGAGAATGGGGCAGATCCTGAGGCTGAGGGACATTGACCCAGCTTGGGCAACCCTTGGGTGAAGTAGGACTGGCACTCCTCTCCCTGGTGGGGTCAGGGATTGAATTCCGGGGCCCAGAGGTCAGACCTGCAGACCAGATCCCGGGCACCGAGGTCTCGCATTGCTCAGGGCACAGAAGGGATATTCGTGAACGAGCCTACCAAGGTGTGTGTGCCTTCAGGGGCAGACCAGCATGCTTAAGGGCATCCCCCCTCATGGGAGGGCCATGTGCCCAGCCCAGGTGGTGACCCTGTGAAGGGAACCTCCTGGCCAGCATCACAGCAAGGGGAGACCCAGTGGTGTGACGTCTGGCCTGCTGGCAGAGGCCAAGGGGAAGCCAAGGAGTTGGGGAAGGTGGAAAGGAGCAAGGTCTGCTCCAGACTGCAGGTCTCAGACAGCCCCACGCCCACATGCAGACTTTCTGACTGAGTGGGGCCATCCCAGCCCCTCCCTGACAGCTTTTCCGGGAAGCAGAGAACAGAACTTTGACCTTGCTAACAGCATTAGTGGTGCTTGAGGGCAGGCTTACCCAACCCAGCTCTGCCCAGACTCATTCCCAGACCAGCCCTCACTGAGGTGGAAAATAAGGACACACCTGGAAGTCCCAGGGCACCACCCACCACCTGAGGCACTAGAGTGCCTCTCCAGAGGAACAAGAACTAGTTACAGGACCCAAAAACAGCAGTGTAGCCTTCTCCTGCCAGCAAGTGCCACCTACTGACAGGGAGGTCATTCTGCACACCCTTTTAAGGCATCTACTGACTCATCATATAGGGTGTGGTCGAATCTCACCCCAAAACACCACCTACTGGCTCAGAGACTAAACAGTGTGTGTCATTAACCAAATGAAAATCTAAAGGTAAGAGGCAACAACTGATCCAGATGGGAAGAAATCAGCGAAAGAACTCTGGAAATATGAAGACTCAAATGTAAAGCATACCTTCAAAGAGAAACACCAGCCCCTTAGAAATGGACATCAACCAAAATCAGAACACTAAAAGGACAGAAGAAGAATTTCGAACATGGATTGTAAAAAAAGTCAATGACTTGCAAGAAAAAATGGATAACACAAAGGAACCACAAAAAGATTCCAGGACCTGGAAGAAAAATTCACTAAAGAAATTGAAATAATAAAGAAAAATCAAACTGAACTCCTGGAATTGAAGAATCTATTCAGGGAGCTGCAAAACACAGTGAAAAGCCAAAGAACAGGGTAGATCAAACAGAAGAAAGAATCTCAGAGATTGAAGATAACACTTTCCAATTAAATAAGTCAGTCACAGAGATAGAGTAGAGAAACAAGAAAAAAGAGCAACGCCTGTAAGAGATGTGGGATTATGTGAAGAAACCTAATGTGAGGGTTATAGGGTTACCAGAAGGAGAGGAAGAAAACATTGAAGGGTTGGATAAGTTATTTGAAGATATAATAGAGGAAAATTTCCCAGGCCTTGCAAAAAATCTGGATGTAAAAGTTCAAGAAGCTCAAAGGACCCCTGGGAGATTCAATGCAAACAGGAAGACATCACGACATGCAGTCATCAGATTGACCAAAATATTAACTAAAGAGGCCCTTCTACGAGCTGTAAGATGTAACAAGCAAGTAACATACAAAGGAAAGCCAATCCAAACAACGCCAGACTTCTCTACTGAAACCTTACAAGCAATGAGAGACTGGGGCCCCATTCTCACTCTTCTGAAACAGAATAATGCTAAGCCTAGAATCTTGTTCCCTGCAAAACTACATGTTGCATATGAAGGTGAAATAAAGACATTCTCAGATAAGCAAAGACTGAGGGAATTCACCAAGACAAGACCAGCCCTCAAGAAGTACTCAAAACAGTGTTACCCATGGATCAGCAAAATAAACACTCATGAATATAAATCCACTCAAAAGCTGAAGATCAAAGGCCACACACCACAATGGCTCAAGAAAGAATACAAAGCTTAACCCAACATAATGAACAGAAATCTGCCCCACTTATCAGTTCTCTCAATAAATGTGAATGCCTTGAATTCCTCACTCAAGAGACATAGGCTGGCTGAATGGATAAAAAATACAAGCCAAGTATCTGCTGCCTTCAGAAAACACATCTAACCTGCAAGGATGCAGTTAGACTAAAGGTAAAGAGGTGGAGAACAATATTTCAAGCAAATGGAAGCCAAAAGAAAGCTGGAGTGGCAGTACTGATTACAGATAACTTAGTTTTTAAATCAACAAAAGTAATAAAAGACAAAGAAGTCACTATATAATGGTGAAGGGTACAGTTCAACAAGAAGGCATAAAATTTCTAAATATGTATGCACCCAACTTAGGTGCACCCAGATTCATAAAGCAAGCTCTACTTGATCTAAACAAATGGATAAACAACAACACCATAATAGTCGGAGACTTAACACCCCACTGACAGCACAGGACATATCCTCCAAACAGAAAATTAACAAAGAAATAATGGACTTAAACATAACTTTAGAACAAATGGGCCTGACTGACATTTATATGACATTCTACCCAAAAACCACTGATTTTACATTCCTCTCATCAGCTCATCGGACATTCTCTAAGATTGACCATATCCTAGGACACAAGCATGTCTCAAATAATTTTCAAAAATAGAAATTATACCATGTATCTTTTTGGTTCACAATGGAATAAATGTAGAAATCAACACTAACAAGAACTCTCATTTCTACACAAAGTTGTGGAAACTAAACAACCTTCTGCCGAATGATCACTTCATAAATGAGGAAATCAAGATGGAAATCAAAAGATTCTTTGAACTAAATGACAAAGGAGA